>JAJIBD010031809.1:0-147061 GCA_021461705.1 Cryptotis parvus
AAGATAAATCATAAAGAATAAAAAAGGCTCTCTGAATGTGACTGAGTGGTAGAGGGTCAGCGATGTTGCATGAGTATGGCTTAGCATTTTTTCCCCTGGCACCACTCACAAAACTGAGTGAGATTCCCACAACTGTGGTGAAATCGCCAATGCATCACAACCGGAGTGTGTGATTCCTGGACATCACAATAACTATAGCAAAGGGAGAGGAAGAAGAAAAAAAAGGCACATGAGCTCAAATAATGGTTACACTCAGTTATTCATATGATGAGAAGCTCATTTGCTGCTGTGATTAGACAAAAGGTAAAAAACATGTGAGGAGGGAAGGCAGTGGAAGAAATGCTTTGTAATTTAGCAGGATCTGCTGTCAGTAAGTTATTAAAAACATAAGCATTATTATTATAAGATCATTCCATCGTGTTAGTTTTTCTATTATCTATGCTATATTTCCGTTTTCCAATAAGTTTCTCTTTTTCTACACTTTGGTGATTACCTTTGCCTTAGAAAACATTGCTTTCAAAGTTCTTTAAGTTGCAAAATGCACATTTTCACCACCATACTACATTGTTCCTCTTGATGTTTTTCTTCTTTCTATTGCTTAAGAAAACTGTCCATCATGTCAAAATCCTACTTTTAAGTTCATAAAGTGAAAGGTGAGAATGAGATGAATATAGGTTTAATTATAATTTCCGAAATGTCCTCTAGATTTTGTGTTTATAAAATTTATTCTTGGAGACTATGCAGATAGTTGAAAGTTCTAGAGTTTAGGCACAACACATAGTTCAATTTGGTTCCCCAGTACTACCACAATTGTTTCCCCAAGAACTAATGGATAGTATCCTTTGAGCATAGATCGGTATGGTCCTCAAATAAAATAAAATACACTTTCAAGGGCAAGGATACTTATATTTTCAAAAGATTTCACTTAGGAGGGGCTGGAGCCATAGCACAGTGGAGAGAGCATTTGCCTTGTGTACAACAGACTGGGTTCAATCTCTTGCTTCCCATAAGGTCCACCATGAGTAATTTCTGAGCGCAGAGTCAGGAGCAATCCCTGAGCATTGTCTGGTGTGACCCATAAAGTAAAAAAAAATTTTTTTTCACTTAAGAGCCGGGTGAGGTAATACACCCAGGAGATAGTTCAGGTTCTGTCGGGAACACTGCCAGGTTCCCGACAGTGTCAGGACAGAGGTTCTCTTCTACCTCCGAGGACGCCGTGTAAAACAGATGAAAACTCACGAGTCCAGTGCAGTTCCAAAAATGGCTTTTAATAGTACAAAAGTTGCCGATGTCGTGAATGTCTCCCTTCTTGAACAGTAGAACTGTCCTGCTGGTTTTCCATTGGGAGGGCACCTTGCATTTGGACAGGTAGCGTGTGAAGAGCCGAGCCAGTGTATTGATGAGTACCGACGGTATATTCTTCAGGTGTTCGGGTCTGACTTTGTCTGGGCCTGGTGCTGTTCCTTCTTTACCGGACGAGATGGCATGTCGGATTTCAGAAGGGGAGAGCATTGGGAATGACATATCCATCCTGTGGAATTTGGTATGTGGGCAGGTGGATGTGGCTATCAAAGAGATTTGAGTAGAAGTCCTGGATAATCTTCTCCATTGCCTTTCTGGAAGATGTGATAGATCCATCAGGGCGTCAGAGGGCAGTCATCTTGGTCTTATAGTTGGCAAAGGACAGGCGGGCGGTGCGAATGCTTTTCCTGGCTTCTGCTGCATCTTCCAGTATTTCTGCTCTTCGGCTCTTTTTTTTTTTTTTTTGCTTTTTTGGGTCACACCCGTGGCGCTCAGGGGTTACTCCTGGCTCTGCACTCAGGAATCACTCCTGGTGGTGCTCAGGGGACCATATGGGATGCTGGGGATCGAACCCAGGCCGGCACAGGCCGGCAGCGTGCAAAGGCAAATGCCCTACCCGCTGGGCTATCACTCTGGCTCCAGCTCTTCGGTCTTTGAGGTCTTCTTTTATCGCTTCTCTGCACCGCTTAGCAAGCTTGGACGTTAGCATTTGGTCTCCTGAGGCTCGCGCCTTGCCACGTTGTCGAATGAGCTCAAGAGTTTCTGAAGACAAGCCGTCCTTTTTGTGTCTTTTTCTCTCTCTCAGCATTCTTTGCACAATCATGGAGGTGCTGAACCAGTCAGTTGTATTCTTCATCGATGTCGCCAATGATGGTATCTTCCCATGTTGCTGCAATGGTGCCAAAGAGTTCTCAGTTGGTAGTCGTTCTGGGAGTTCTCTTCTTAAACTTTGACAGCCTTTTCTCCCCATTGCGGGAAGTAGAATTTTGCACGAAGGAGACGGTGGTCCGATCCTGTTTGGAATTTGGGGACGACAGCAACATCGGTCAGACAAAACCTTCTACAAGCTGTTTACATGAGTCATCCTGAACAGGATTAGCAGAATACTAGATGAAGGACAATCATGCGAGCAAGCAGGTTTCCGGAAAGGATTCAGCACAATCGACCATATCCACACAGTAACCAAGCTCATTGAGGTTTGTAGGGAGTACAAGATGCTGCTCTGTCTCACGTACATTGATTTACAGAAAGCCTTTGATTCTGTGGAGACTGAAGCAGTCATCGAAGCCCTACCCAAACAGGGCGTTCAAACCCAATACATCAAGATCCTTCGTGATCTGTATTACGGATTCACCACCAGGATCTCACCATTCTACAAAGAAGTGATCATTGATGTCAAAAGAGGGGTTAGACAGGGTGATACCATTTCACCAAAACTCTTCAGCGCCACCCTCGAGAACATCATGAGACAATTAGAATGGGAAGGAATGGGAGTGAAGATAGATGGTTGGCAACTACACCACCTTCCGCTTCGCTGATGACATTGTTCTACTAACACCAAACATTAGCCAAGCGGCACAAATGCTGGCTTACTTTGACCGAGAATGTGGAAAGATAGGTCTACAGCTGAATCTGAAGAAAACTATGTTCATGAAAAATGAACTAGTTCCTGAGGCCCCATTCACTCTCAATGGAACAAACATCTCTGAATGCAGCAGTTATGTGTACCTAGGTCGAGAAGTCAACATGATGAACGACCTAAAACCTGAGCTGTGCAGGAGGAAGAGAGTGGCATGGAATGCTTTCAAAGGCATTGAAGAAATAGCTAAAAGGACAAAGAACCCTCCGGCTCCGGGCACATCTCTTTGACTCCACCATTCTCCCTGTATTAACATAAGCCTCAGAGACCTGGGCCCTACGAAAAGCAGGATGAGAATGCTATTCAGGTCTCCCAGAGAGGAATCGAAAGAGCTATGCTTGGAATATCACGCCTCATTCAAGTGAGTGAAGGAATCTGGAGTTCTGACCTCTGTTGCTATTCCAGAATCAGGGACGCTGTCTCGCTTGCCAAGGCTTCGAAAATCAGATGGGCTGGACATGTAATGCGATTTGGAGACAACCACTGGACTAGAGCCGGTACCGAATGGATCCCACGGGATGTCAAAAGTTCACGTGGCCTCCCACTTACAAGATGGTCAGACTTCCTTGTTAAGACCCTGAAGGAATGGTTTGAGGCTCTTCATATTCCTGAGTCAACCAGATGCCATTGGGCTACATTGGCACGTGATAGGGTCCAATGGAAATGTTACTGGCACCAGCTCGAGCAAATGGATGAATAATGGGATTCAAGTGAAGTGAAGTGAATAGTACAAAAGTTCTTCCACAGCAATCCAATATATTGAACATACTCTAGTTCTGGTCTGAATTTAAGACCATACAAAGGAGCCTAAGTCTCCCACCAAAGAGAGAGGATCTCACCCGAGCTGAGTCCTACCCAGAAAAAGGAGCAAAAGCCAAAGAGCAAAAAGCCAAAAGCCAAAAGCCGTACGGCTGAGGAGCCAAAAGCCGAAAGGGAAAAGGCCAAAAGCCAAAAGGTGAAGGGGCCTCAAGTCATTCCCCTTACATACACCAAAGTAATCCAACCGGGAGGGTCATGTCAACAAAGAACTCTAAACAGAGTGTAGTGCCACACCCTATTGCAGGTATAAACAAAGGTTATGCCAAGGTCTAATCCTTCCTACCAAGATTATCTCTTTTGTAAAACTCTGGAGAGAGAGAGGGCTGATATAAAGTAATACATCTTAACTTCATGAGCTTCATGTAATCTAGATGGTACCCACAAGGTCCTTCTTATTATTATCTGCACCAGGGTGATTCTGAGTATCTTGTTCTCGTGTACTGAAAGGGTCACACTCGCCTGCTTAGAGCAAACTAGTATGATCCTTCCTATAGTCTTCCTATAATCTCAACGTAGCCAGGGTGGTAGCCAGCCAGTCTGGTAAATTATAACTGTCCCACGCTGGGTGCAGTGAGCATAAAGAGGAGCTGTGCCCAATCTAGAAAACATAGAAGTCTTAGTAGATGTATAAGTCAGAAGTTATTCAATCAAGGTGACTTCTGTAAGTGCCACACCCTCTAGCAGTGTTTACATAGAAGAGAGGTCTCATTAGAATGAACCTTGGCTTAAATAGGATTAAGCTGGGAGTGGGCAAAACAACAAAACTCCCAGATTAGCTAAACCTGTCCTCCAACAAGGTTCAATTCCCAACATCACTAGGACTCCTAAGCATCACTGAGTGTAACCTGAAAGTCCCTGAGCACTATTACTGTGGCTTAGGCATCCCTGGTACCAAATGCCTGACTATCCTTTTTCTGGACATTGAACCACCAGCCTGGTTGGCCAGGAGTCACTGATGGGGTCCCTAGGCCTGAGCCCCACTTGGTAGCCGTGCTCCTGGAAATGAACACTTAAATCTGTGTGTTGCCGTAACTTAAAGTTTTCTCACATCAGAATTGAGCACAGATGAACAGATTTCTCTCTTCATTATCTTCTCAACTGCTTTTCTCTAACAGCTTTGTAAGCCACTATTTGCTTGTTCTGTACTAAGATCGGGTTAAACAAATTTGCTAATTTGAAATATAGGAAACTTGTCATAAAAAATTTAAATGTTCTGTTTGGCTTTTATGCTAGTTCAACTTTTCTAAAAAATGAGTTTTCTCTTTCTCAGTGAAATTACCTCTACAGTGCAACTGTCAATTATGTTGCTTTTATTCAACTAACATATGTTTAGGTTATTCATTTTTTGCTTTTTATTTTTCAACCCCCACCAACATATTCTCTATCTTCCCCAAACTTTGGTAAATTCCACTTTATTTGTTTTTTTACATAATGGGCTTTTATCTATCTATCTATCTATCTATCTATCTATCTATCTATCTCTCTATCTATCTATCTATCTATCTATCTATCTATCTATCTATCTATCTATCTATCTATCTATCTATTCATTTATTTATTTTTAAGCTTGCAAGAGATGTGTTTATTTATTTATTTATTTATAAAAATATTTTATTATAGCACCGTGAGATATACAATTCCATAAATGTTCATGTTTGGGTTTCAGTCTTACAGTGTTCTAGCACCCATCCCCGCCCCCCCCAGTGCCCATTTCCCACCACCAATGTCCCTGATTCCCCCTCCCCAGCCTGCATTAATATATATATATATGCACATATATATGCATATATATCATGCAAATAAATGCAATCATTCTATATCTGTTTTTTCCTTCCTCGCTAATTTCACTCAACATGATCCTCTCCATGTCCATCCATTTATAGGAAAATTTCAAAACTTCATTTTTCCTGACAGCTGAATAGTATTCCATTGTATAGATGTACCAAAGTTTCTTTATGCAGTCTTCAGTTCTTGGGCCATAGTGGACTTTTAAGATGCCACATCTAAGTAATATACAATATTTTTCTTTACCTTATTGATCTCACCTAAAACTTTTAAGAATATTTTATTATATTATATTTTATTTATTTTATTTAATATTTAATTGAGATATACAATTACAAGATGTTCATGTTTGAGTTTCAGTTATACAGCGTTCTGGCACCCATCCCTCCACCAATGCCCATTACCCACCACCAATGTCCCCACTTCCCCTCCCCTCCCCTAGCCTGCCTCTATGGCAGGTTCTTTATCTCTTTCTCTTTATATCTCTCTTCTCTCTTCTTCTCGCTTCCCTTTCTTACACATTGTGGATTGCAATACATACATTTAGCGGTAATCATGTGTATCTTTTTGCCTATATCTAATCTTCAATTCTCAGATGGTATTATCATTTTCAACAATTATCAGCACACTATTCCATTCTCTGTCTTACCTAGCCTCTGACTCCCAGATATTTGTGGTATACTAGGTTTTGAGATACCATGCGGGTGCTTTGTGCCCCCTTGCCATGGGGATCAGGCTGTTTCCAACTGTGGTTGTGTTGTGCGAGGTTCTCTGACTTCTGGGTGCCTGCTGTGGAACAGTCCAAGGAGCAAAGCCTGTACCCACACTCAAGCCATCCATTAGTCTAGCACAGGGCAGTCACCTAATACATGTTCCTGGAGCAGTTGCCCTTGGGTCCACTGGCATGTGACGGGATATATGGAGGTGTTACTGGTGCCCGCTAGGGCAAATCAGTGAACAATGGGAAGACAAGTGATACAGGTGATATATGTATGCCACATCTTTATTCATTTATCACATCATAAAACTGGTTGTTTCCATTACATGGCTATTATGAACAAAACTGAAATAAATATTTATTTCACATTTACTTTTTTTCTTTCCTTAGTAAACCCATATTTATTTTTTGACGTGTTAGGGCCATACTGAGCTAATCTCAAGGCTCACTCTTGGCTCTGTATAAAACAGGCAAAATAAATTAATGAACTTTGCTCATTCTCTTGGAAGCCTCGCTCTTCCATGCTCTCTATTATCCATTCTTTTTATCTATCCATACTACCTTCGATCTAAAGTCATCTGCACTGTGTTGAGTCACTAGTTTGATCTGCCCCATTTAAAATTAGTTCAGTAAGTGTTTCTGTCCCCTAAAGTATTCTCTTCCATGATAGTTTCTCTCCATCCATCCATCTAATTATCATCTGTTATTGTTTATTTTCATCTGTCACTGTCACTGTCTTCCTGTATATCATCGATTTGCTCAAGCAGGCACCAGTAACATCTCAATACATCCTGTCACATGCAAGATAGCCCAAGAGCATCATCCTGCTCCAGGAATATAAAGAGCCTCAAATCATTCCATCAGGTCATAGTTACTATTGATACTATGGTGATACCACCTTGGTGCCTACCTTATGAAATTGATACCCTCAGGGCTAGAGAGACAGTATGGTGGCTAAGAGCTTATAAGTGGCTGACCTGGATTTGATTTCTAGAACCCCAAATTGTCCGAGTCTCACCAGGAGAGATCCCTGAAAGCAGAACCAGGAGTAGACCCTGTACAGTGCTGGAATAGACCAAAAAATAAGCAAACACAAACAGAAAGAAAATGATAACCTAGTTTAGTTGACTTGTTTAGATTGAATCTTGTATTTCCCTTTCTGAAAAAAAATCTTTAATATCTTCCAGTAACTTTATAAGTTCCAATTTCTCAGAGCTTGCAAGACCTTTCAAACCATGGCACAATATATTATCACTTGGGGGAAAGGCAAGAGCCAGGGATGATGGATAGCCAGTACTGTACAAAGCAGTTTTATACAACAGGAATCATCACATATCCTGCCTGATTTTAAAGGGCCACAAGATGTTCAATATTTCTTCTCAATGCAGTGCTGAAATTATTTTTCAGAATCAAAGTCATTTGATTGATTTGGCTTACATTAGTATGCACTGATTTTGATGCCAATTCTAGTTAAGATAGTAAACTTGCCCAAGAGCTAGAACCTTTCCCCAATTCTTACCTTCAGCAATCAGTGAAAGACAATAAAGAACCTGTAAGAGAATCCTTCTATTGCTTCTTGGTGATTAGTTAGTACAGGTATGAGATGTGTGAGTATGAGTGTGAGTATGTGTGTGTGTGTGTGTGTGGGTGTGTATGTGTGTCTGGGGGGGTGTGAGCATGTGTATGCAGATCGTTATACTCTGGAATAGGATGCAGCTTAAAAGAAGAGAGTGATAGTTCTACTCTTGCTGCTACCATCCTCTGTTTCTTGGGACAGATAGAATGTTCTAACTCTCCATTCAATCCTTGTCCATCATCCTCAACAAACAGTTTTGGGAAATAAAGCAGTTCTTCCTTCCAATAATCTGAGTAAAACAGGAACAGAAAATCTGGCCTCAGATAGGTGTATCTTCACATTCTCAGAACAGTGGTACTCAAGTTCTCCTGCTAGTTTAATAACTATAGAATTTTAAAGAAATAATCCCTGAATCCCACTTGTGCAGCTTCTGCTTTAATAGTTTATGAGTATGGCCTAGTGATTCTGAATTTGAAGTCCTTCTCTCTGCCTTTTAGGAGTAGAGAATTAATATCTAAGGGCATTTATTAATAATAGACCATAATTAAAGATCTAGAAAAAAATCATGTGAGTAGAACTGATGTGGAGAAATAATGAATTTAGGAATTTACAGATTTGTTTTAATTGGTAGAATTTGGGGGAATGGGGGAAGTGGGATTGGGCCATGCCCTATGGTGCTCAGGAACCACTCATGGCTTTGTTACAAGGTTTCACTTTTGTTAGTGCTCAGGATAGAGATAGTGTGGGAGAGTAATCCAGGGTCACTCATGGAAGGCAAGCATCTTAACTTCTGTTTCACCTCTCCAGTCAAACAGTTACCTGCACTGCTCTCTGATCCAAGCTTATGTCATTTATGAAGGTATCATGAGAACTTCTAAATAGTGTTTCCCATCCTTATTTCAACTAAGGGTATATCACTCTTTCTCTATTATTGTAAGATTGATCTGTTTGTTTTTTTTTTAATTAAAGTTTAGTTGTGCTCAGCTAAAAGTCTTAGAAGCAATTGCTTGAATTTTCTGTAGTTTCTCTAGCAATAAATGCATGAGATGAGAGGCGACTACAAGAGTATCCTACCCTCACTGCAGAGCCTGGCAAGCTGCCCATATCGTATTTGATATGCCAAATCCCAGTAACAATTATTGACCTCATTCCCATGACCTGATGGAATGGTTTGAGGCTCTACGTGTTCCTGGAGTGAGCAGATGCCCTTGGGCTACACTAGCATGTGACAGGATGTATTGAGATGTTACTGGTGCCCACTCGAGCAAATTGACATTGAACAACGGGAAGACAGTGATACAATGATACAGTGATTCTCTAGCAAACTGCTATAAAATACTGGTTTAAACGAGGAATTTCCAACTTTTCAGTTCTGTGGGACAAATACCTAATATTGTTTACAATGAACAAATTTCAATGTTTTGACACAGCAATAATCCTTTTCTGGGGGCTCTAGGAGTGAATGATTTCCTCTCTGTTGCCAGCTTTCGGATGTTGCCCACGTTTCTTAACTCCTCCATCTTCACAGTTAGCAAAGACTAACAAAGGGAAGATGTGTCTCTCTTACATTGCGCCACACTTACCTTGCTTCTCTCTTCACATCTGTTTCTCCGATTTGGACTCTGTTCTACTTTGAATAGCCCTCATAATTGTATCTGGACCATCTGCCCAGGCAGTCTCCTTCTATTTTAAGATAAGCCAATTAGAGATCTTCATTCTATTGGAGCAAATCTCATACTTCTTTGCCACATGACATTATGTATATCTTTACATATTCCAGGGACCAGGATGTGGCATCTTTGGTGGGGGAGAAAAGGGACATTACTCTGCCTACTATGTATTTCCTAATATCTTTTTGGTTCTAGTCCTTATGTTTTTCATTATTTCATTTTCTTTATATATAGAGTTATATATTTGTACAAATAAATTTCACCTCACTCGACTTGTCACAAGTCATATGTTATTCATCTCATGTGCATGCAAATATATTAACACTTTCAGTATGGCTTTTGGTATATTTTTTTTGTCCAAGATCTTACACGTTAAAATATGAATTACTTTCGCAAACTGAGATATTGTCTACAGAATTGAGAATTGAGGATTTTTCATTATCTATGACTTTCAGGACAACAACAAGTATATAAGAAAATAATTACAATTAAAAAGGAAAATTGACTATTGTAAGATTGAGACTCACCATATTAACAATAGAAAGTGGATTTTCTGTACAGTAAGCTAAAACCTCCTGAAGATTAATTGAAATAATCTGTCCAAATCATACAGATGCCACAATTCCCATAAGTCAACCCCCAACAACTTGGATATTTATGCTGATTTACCGCTACAGACAGTAAAAATATTGACCTTATCATGTCACTTAATAAATTTCTATTGAACCATGAACTTCAGCTGCATACCTGTAACTACAATATGAAATAAAGCTCCTCTAAGGGAGTTTCTTCTTCTTATTTATTTATTTATTTATTTTTGCTTTTTGGGTCACACCCAGCGATGCTCAGGGGCTACTCCTGGCTCTGCACTCAGGAATAACTCCTGGCGGTGCTCAGGGGACCATATGGGATGCTGGGATTGAACCCAGGCCAGCATGGGCCAGCTGCTTGCAAGGCAAATGCCCTACCCACTGGGCTATCGCCTCCAGCCCTCCTCTAAGTGAGTTTTTTAAAGTTCCATGGAACTAACTATAGTTGAAAATTTATTAAATTAATGAATCAATTTAATTAAAATGATTATTTTATAAACTTCTAAAATTTAAAATCTGTCTTAGTGATAATGTGAACACATTTTCATTTGAAAATAGCATCACATTTATTTTTTAATACTTTACATTTCAATTAATTTGTAACAGAATTCATGACTAAAATATTTCTAATTTTTTACATTATATATTCAAATTTCTTTCTATATTTGCATTAATTTAAATTTCAGCTCTAATGTTACAATTGAAACATGAATGTTTAACTTACTTTGTAGATATAATATAGAGCACTGGCAAATATTCTGCTTCAGAAATATTCTCGCAGGGCCGGAGCGATAGCCCAGCGGGTAGGGCGCTTGCCTTGCACGCAGCCGGCCTATGCCAGCCTGGGTTCGATCCCCGGCATCCCATATGGTCCCCCTGCGCACCGCCAGGAGTAATTCCTGAGAGCAGAGCCAGGAGTAACCCTTGAGTGTCACCGGGTGTGACCCAAAAAAGCAAAAAAAAAAAAAATTCCCAAAATCTTTCCCTTTCTCTCTGTGGTGATGGGAAGGTGATAGGGTTGAACACAAAGTTCTAAAAATGCCACTCTCACAACTATTGCACAGTTCCTTCCAGGGGCATATGTATATAAAGAATATACCATAAATTCCAGAAGAAATTGTATAAATATAATCTGGATCAGAAGTACTTGGGCTTGAAATAGGCTTAGCTGTAGGGTGGGACTCTTAAGCAGGGCTTGAGATGGACTTTTCTCTTGGGTGGAGCTTTGACGAGCTATGGAGTCCAGATGTTGAGAATGACTGCCCTCATGGTGTGGGTGATAACTATTGTTAATTCTTGTTATTAAACACTATTCTTTCTTCCCTCCTGCTTTTATTTTTAAGTGCTGAGGATTGAACCTGACCAAATATAAAGCATGTATTTTACCACTAAACCTCAATCCCATTTCATGCCCCTTTATTTAATGTTCACAACAATTCTATATGAAGACATTTATTACTCAAGATTATACTGTAAACACATAAATATGTAAATAAAGGAACTATTGTTGTTTGACATCAGTTGGCATAGTGCTTTCATTCATTCATGTGTCCAGCAAGAGTCAACAGAGAGGTTGATAATGCAATGATCAGTAAGACAGATCAACCAAACAGATAAAGATCATTCCCTTTGAAAATATGCATTCCTATACTGAGGGAACCCCTAGAAGTACCCCCCCACCACCATGCGGGCTGCCATTTTCAACATCTGGACTCCACAGCTCATCAGAGCTCCACCCAAGAGAAAAGCCAAGCCCTGCTCATCAGAGTCCCACACTACAGCAAAGACTATTTCAAGCCAATGTTTTCCTTATCCAGAGACAGAAAGCCCCAAACCTCAGTTATAAAACAGTGTTACTTCACTGTAAAAATAAAAATAATTTTTAACTCTTCACAAATGTGAATACTATTAATCTATTGACTACCGGAGCCTAGTGTGCATTGCTGTTTTCGTGGGATTGTTCATTTTGACGCAGTCCAAACAGTACTAGGTAAAGAACTTCCCACTGTAGTTCTTTCTGGCAACCCATACATCAAAAAACAAAACAAAACAAAACAAAACAAAACAAAACACAGGAACACTAAGGCATATGTAACAATTTGATCTGTAAAAACTAGGTTATTCTGTTAAGTGTTTGTATTAACCAAAAAGTAGCAGCCCTATGTTTCATTTCATCATTGCTTTTGTATAGGGGAAACACCTAGCTCAGTGCTTAAGGGGCAGTGGAGTTCTGGGTACTGAACCTGGGCCTCCTGTATGCATAATGTGTGCTAACTCCTCTGAGCTTTCTCTTCCTCACCTATGAAACTCTTTACGTGCCACTTGAACCAATTGATTTCTAAGAAGTGGCTTTCACATTTGGCAGCGGTACACGAAACCTGGAGAGTAAGTCATCAAACAATGAAGCGACAGGAAACGTATGCAGCAATTTGGCACTCAATTATGAACATCGTATCCTTGAATATATCTACAAAGCTGGTGAGATTGTGGACCAATTTAGTTCTGCTACCAAACAGTAACAATTGCAAACCACTGCACTAAAGAAATACAATACCTTAGCAGCTTTTGTATATTTCAGTCCTGTTGTCTTTTATGGAATAAGACCTACGCTACTGGAAGTTCCATCCATCAAAAATAATATGCATTTCCAGTTCTATATTTACAAGGTATGTATTAATGGATGGGTGGCTATTGTTTTGTTTTGTTTCTGGGTGTTTAAACCTTATTTTGGTGTATGTGTTAAAAGCCTTGACCGAATGACAGGGTTCACCTAAGAAAATTATAGATTGTAGTTTAGAAAGCAGAATGTGTTGTGCAATACTTTTGTGATTTTGCTGCCTGCAACTGCCACCTCATTATTCAAACTTTTTGTCTGGGTGTTATACAGAATATTTAATGCTATAAGAAAAATTGATTTCATGGGATATTAATTCATAAAACATTCAGAACTTCTATCACATTTATGATGAATTTTCAGTACTCTCTTTGTCTAAGAGAATATAGATTAACAAAAATGCTTTCTGGTGATTTACATAGAGATATTTTTCAATAAACATAGTTAGATTTCCATTCCCAAAACTACTAGTAGAATGAACTTGAACAGGTAAACCTATAGCTCCACCGTTAGATACCAAAATTATGGGGGGGGATCAGCAAACAACAGCTAGGTTATTGTAAACATTGAATCAAAAATAAATCTTTAAAACTTATAGAGGGAATTTTAAAATAATAAATATTCTAGATTCACAGTCCTAATATTTAATACCTGTGACCTTGAGAAATAATGTGCTTTTTTGGAACTCAGTTTCTTCACCTGCACTTTGAAAGTATGCTAACACCTGCCTATCTTATTTGTGTTTTTCAAATAAAATCATATTCACCGCAGAGCATGAAAAATTGTAAAATATTTCACCAATAAGTGTTGAAACATTATATAGTAGGTGTTAAATAATACTGTTCATTATATAACTATAAACAGAAAATATAAGAAAATATGTTGATATTCTCATGTCCTAATGATAGGTTGAAAAAATTAATGATTTGTGTGTTACAAGAAGTCAAATGGCAACGATAATGAAGAATTTTTCAGAGAATATAGAAATCATTTAAAAGAAGACTACATATTTTTGTTTAAAAATTTATGTTGGGAAATAATAACCACTTTATAATTTTCTCATGGTCAAGAAATACATTCTTTTTCTTCCCTATATGTAGGAAAGAAAGCATCAATGAAAATAAACTAATGTCAAACATTCAGCTATTTAGGGACCTTTTCAAGAAAGAAGATGGGGACCTGCAGGTCATGACAAAACCCATTTGTCACTAAATCCTATATCGCTATCTGCATAAATATCTAAAATTAAAGCAAATAATTACTGCTCACAATAGTAACTAATTTTTTAAAGATTGTCATTATATTGAACATTATTCTTGCTTTTAGTGTATACACATTTCGTCCTACCAAAATGTAGTACTTTTAAAAATTGTATTTGCCTCTTTCCTCCAAAATTTTTTGACTAAACATCTATTATATCAAGAAATGTATAAAATTTAAAGAAAAACATATACTATAAAATAATGAAGTTATTAATTCAATCAAAGAAATAAGCTTTCCGGGGTGAGTTCCCCCCAGTATTGTTGTGTCCAATGGCCATTCCCATCAGAACACTGCCCAACCATTCCAGTCGCGAGAACCTACCAGGACTGGGGGCCACCAGGGGCATACCTGCCAGTGCTCTGGGGGCCTCATTGTGTCAGAAATCCTAACCTGCGATCTTATGCACAGTCCAGTTCTTTGAACTCTTTCTCTTTCCATAAACCCCTTTTGCGGAGGGCAGGGCAGATGTAGCCACATCTGGCCATTCTCAGAGAATAGATCCATCTTTGAGACTGGGAGCACTTGCAGTGGAGCCAGGAATAAAGCTGGGGTTGGCTGCATGCAGCCCCAGTACTTATCTTTAACCCCAGTACGATGTCCTTGGCAGTTGTTGTTTTATTTCTTTTTGCTGGTCCCTATTTTCCTTGGTCACCAATATCTGCATACTAGATTCATTTCCTATACAACTAAAAACAAGATATATTAATCTCCTCTACAACTAAAAACAAGTCAGTAAT
The DNA here is from genome assembly GCA_021461705.1 of Cryptotis parvus. Classification (NCBI taxonomy): domain Eukaryota; kingdom Metazoa; phylum Chordata; class Mammalia; order Eulipotyphla; family Soricidae; genus Cryptotis; species Cryptotis parvus. Next base: position 14,714 of record JAJIBD010031809.1, read on the forward strand.
ATTCATTGTGGTTGAAATTTGGATTTTCCTTTTGGGGGTAGCTTTACTGTTTACTACTAATATACACTTAATGCATATATGTGCATACATATGCATGTATATTTTCTTTGAGTGTGAGTATGTTAGTCAGGTTATAAGTATATATGGTGTTGTGTATTATTTTGTAGCAGCAGCTTCTAATACATATTTCTCCATGAATGTTCATTCACATTGCATTATAGCTATTGATTTACCTTTCTGTCAATCCAACAACTATAATCTTGTTTATTAGAATATATTGTTTGAATTCACCTGCTCCATATATATAGATATATATATGTGGACATAATAACCTGGTTTATATATACATATATACATATATATACACCCAGGATATTATATACACTAAATAGATATGGAAGAAGCAAGCGGGATAAAACTTCATGTGGAACACATGTCACAGTTTATTCAAAATGATCCATGATCTGAATCTGGAGAATTTTTGATAGATCCAAATAAGTTGATGCCAAATTGGGCGGGTTGGTGTAAAAGCAAATGAAGCAGGCAATAGACAGTACGTTTTGTACCAGCCATGAGATTAATTCTATTTTTATGTACCAGTCAACTCTTAATTTCTTGATGCCCCAAGAAGACACAGCCTACCAAGCTGGACAGAGTCCACGATCACAGAACAAGTTCCCTCCATCACTGGGAGGCTCAGAACTCTAGACAGACTAAAGCAAAGCATTATCATTATTATCTCAAAGACAATCCAGGAGTGGAGAGGACAATTCATGATTTTTTTATCTTGCATATCTAGACTATCTGAATAATTGGCTTAAGTGTATTTTGCTTAAAATGGGGGGAGCAAGCATATTTGCACATGGAAATATGTCTGCCCTTATTTTTTGAAATTTTATTTTTATTTATTTATTTATTTATTTATTTTTTTTTGCCTTTTTTGGGTCCACACCCCGGCAATGCTCAGGGGGCTACTCCTGGCTCTGCATTCAGGAATTACTCCTGGCTGCGCTCGGGGGGACCATATGGGATGCCAGGGATCGAGACCCAGGCCGGCAGAGCCGGCCGCGTGCAAGAATCAAGCGCCCTACCCGCTGGGCTATCGCTCCGGCCCCATGTCTGCCCTTAATTTAAGACTACTAGTTCTATTACTTTCCCCACATTCTTAAATTAAGCAATGAAACAACTTAGAAAGCAAGTGAGAACTGTTATGCCAAAATAATACACTTGTGGGACCGGCGATAATCCAGCAGGTAGGGCATTTGCCACTTCGGTCGACCGGGTTCAATCTCCGGCCATCCCCATATGGTTCCCGAGCACCACCAGGGAGTAATTTCTGAGTGCAGAGCCAGGAGTAACCCCTGAGCATCGCTGGGTGCGACCCAGAAGCAAGCAAGCAAGCAAGCAAGCAAACAAACAAACAAACAAACAAACAAACAAACAAACTTGCTACTCCCAAGTTTAAGAAATAGGATCGCAAAGAGTAACTGGAAAACAAAAGCACAACTAAAAATCCAACCTGTACTAGATTGACCCAGACAGCAAGTTTGACTGACACAACTGCAATCATAGGAGTGTGCTGAACTTGGACTCAAAGAGCACGCCGTGGGCACGCGGCATGTCTCTCTACCACTGCTCTAACCAGAGGGGATTTTTCATCAGTATCTTCTAGGATAACTGGAAATGTATTATTTTGCCAAAACAAACTTTTTTTTTTTTTACTAGAACTTATGATGCACCTTCAATACAGCCCAGCAGGTGGTGTATCAAACTTTGCTGTATATTATTTTTCTATTACTATTCAAGGGACGATCTCTATCAGGGACTGCCTGCAGAGAAAAATCCAAAATGGATCATTATAACTTAGAGTTCAGAGGGATAGAAAAGAAAAAGAAAAAAAATACCACCAACAATCCGAGGCCCTACCGTCCTGAGGGAAGGGAAAATTTACAGATTTCAAGGTAACTTAGTTCACATATGTAAGAATGTTTTTTGAAACTTACAAGAAAGGGCAGCATCTAAGCAAATTTAACATGCAATAATAAACATGCTTGAGCTATGTGATCTCAGTCTTATCAAACCATTTCCATCCTCTAAACCAGATGGCCCAGGAAGGCTGTGATTGCTCCTATAAAGATGTTATGTGAGCAGTGGTACATGCATATAAAAAACTATACAAAATAATATTTACTGATGATAAATCACACATAAATTCATTTTAAAAGTTGCAATTGCAGCCAACTACATATGAGCCAGGAATATCACTGGGGCCTTTTACCCAACTCCTGCTTCCCTTTGGGGGACCTCAGTTGCTCTGTCAGAATCCAAGGATTTGTTTTTGTTCTGTTCTATCTGTTCATTTGATTGTTTCTGTACATTCTATATATTAGTGAGTCATCCATTATTTCTCTTTATCTTTCTCTGACTCATTTTACTGAGCATGATGCCCTATTTCCTCTGTGTAGTTATAAAAGCATTTTTCTTTCTTTCTTTCTTTCTTTCTTTCTTTCTTTCTTTCTTTCTTTCTTTCTTTTCTTTCTTTCTTTCTTTCTTTCTTTCTTTCTTTCTTTCTTTCTTTCTTTCTTTCTTTCTTTCTTTCTTTCTTTCTTTTTCTTTCTTTCTTTTCTTTCTTTCTTTCTTTCTTTCTTTCTTTCTTTCTTTCTCTTTCTTTCTTTCTTTCTTTCTTTCTTTCTTTCTTTCTTTCTTTCTTCCATTCTTTCTTTCTTTCTTTCTTTCTCTCTTTCTTTCTCTCTCTTTCTCTCTTTCCTTCCTTTTCTCTCTCTCTTTCTTTCTTTCTTCCTTCCCTCTCTCTTCTTTCTTTCTTTCTTTCTTTCTTTCTTTCTTTCTTTCTTTCTTTCTTTCTTTCTTTCTTTCTTTCTTTCTTTCTTTCTTTCTTTCTTTCTTTCTTTCTTTCTTTCTTTCTTTCTTTCTTCTTTCTTTCTTTCTTTCTTTCTTTCTTTCTTTCTTTCTTTCTTCCTTCCATTCTTTCTCTCTTTCTTTCTCTCTCTTTCTCTCTTTCCTTCCTTTTCTCTCTCTCTCTTTCTTTCTTCCTTCCTTCCCTCTCTCTTCTTTCTTTCTTTCTTTCTTTCTTTCTTTCTTTCTTTCTTTCTTTCTTTCTTTCTTTCTTTCTTTCTTTCTTTCTTTCTTTCTTTCTTTCTTTCTTCTTTTTCTTTCTTTCTTTCTTTCTTTCTTTCTTTCTTTCTTTCTTTCTTCCATTCTTTCTTCCTTCCTTCCTTCCTTCCTTCCTTCCTTCCTTCCTTCCTTTCTTTCTTTCTTTCTTTCTTTCTTTCTTTCTTTCTTTCTTTCTTTCTTTCTTTCTTTCTTTCTTTCTTTCTTTCTTTCTTTCTTTCTTTCTTTCTTTCTTTCTTTCTCTCTTTCTTTCTGTCTTTCTCTCTCTCTCTTTCTTTCTTTCTTTCTTTCTTTCTTTCTTTCTTTCTTTCTTTCTTTCTTTCTTTCTTTCTTTCTTTCTTTCTTTCTTTCTTTCTTTCTTTCTTTCTCTCTCTCTCTCTCTTTCTTTCTTTCTATCTTTCTTTCTTTCTTTCTTTCTTTCTTTCTTTCTTTCTTTCTTTCTTTCTTTCTTTCTTTCTTTCTTTCTTTCTTTCTTTCTTTCTTTCTTTCTTTCTTTCTTTCTTTCTTTCTTTCTTTCTTTCTTTCTTTCTTTCTTTCTTTCTTTCTTTCTTTCTCTTTCATTGTGTATGAACTCCATCTTTATCTAATCATCTGACAATTGGCAGCTAAGTTGTTTCTCTATCTTTGCTTTTGTAAAGAGCAGTGCAGTGAACATAAAAGTCTCTCCCTTTTCTTCTATCTTTCTTCCAAGTATCAAAGAACATGAAAACACAAATTCTAAAAATTGTATAGACTTTTGTCCAAAATGTTATTATAAGTTGTGGCTATTATTATTAGTAGTGGCTACACAGTCCAGATATTTGTCAGGATACAGAGGGTCTCTTGTACTTGAGGCTTTATGAAACTGACAAAAATATTTATGAAAATAACAAATGAACTTTGAATTGGGACTGCATTAATTTTTTTGTATAAATTAGGTTGACAACAGAAATACTTTTCTTACCTAATTGCTTTGGATGTTTTGTAGCATTTGACCCATTTGACAATTTATCCAGAAGTACCACATGATACTTATAAAATTTATTTTTTATATTTTATAATTTTTTTGAAAGTCAAAGCTTAAAGAGTCAAACCGCACTTTAAATAAAAGGCTTCTTAACAGATTTTGATGCACTTGTTGCAGCCCTGTGATATGATTGCTGCTTAATTTAGTGACTTTTCTCGCTTTGTTTCTTAGCTATTTTCCCTTCCTTCCTTCCTTCCTTCCTTCCTTCCTTCCTTCCTTCCTTCCTTCCTTCCTTCCTTCCTTCCTTCCTTCCTTCCTTCCTTCCTTCCTTCCTTCCTTCCTTCCTTCCTTCCTTCCTTCCTTCCTTCCTTCCTTCCTTCCTTCCTTCCTTCCTTCCTTCCTTCCTTCCTTCCTTCCTGCCTTCCTGCCTTCCTGCCTCCTGCCTTCCTGCCTTCCTTTCCTTCCTTCCTGCCTTCCTGCCTTCCTTCCTTCCTTCCTTCCTTCCTTCCTTCCTTCCTTCCTGCCTTCCTTCCTTCCTGCCTTCTTCCTTCCTTCCTGCCTTCCTGCCTTCCCTGCCTTCCTGCCTTCTCCCTCCTGCCTTCCTGCCTCCCTTCCTGCCTTCCTGCCTTCCTTCCTTCCTTCCTGCCTTCCTGCCTTCCTGCCTTCCTTCCTTCCTTCCTTCCTTCCTTCCTTCCTGCCTTCCTGCCTTCCTGCCTTCCTGCCTTCCTCCTGCCTTCCTGCCTTCCTGCCTTCCTGCCTTCCTGCCTTCCTGCCTTCCTGCCTTCCTGCCTTTCTTCCTTCCTTCCTATCCTCCTTCCATGCTCAGGGCTTATTTCTGGCTCAGCACTCAGGAATCACTTTCTTTTTTTTTTTTTTTTTTGCTTTTTGGGTCACACCCAGCGATGCTTAGGGGGTTACTTCTGGCTCTGCACTCAGGAATTACTCCTAGCGTGTTGCTCGGGGACCATATGGGATGCCGGGGATCGAACCAGGGCCAGCACAGGCCGGCCGTGCAAAGCCAATGCCCCACCTGCTGGACTATCGCTCCGGCCCCAACTCAGGGATCACTCTTGGAGGGGCTTAGGGACCATATGGGGTTTGGAGATCCAAGGAGTGGGCTGCAATACAAGTTCTTACCAGCTGTACTATCTCCAGCCCCTTTCTTTTTCATGTTTGTTTTACTTTTAGCAGAAGTAAATGCAAATCGACTTAAAACAGAGAAGTGACTAATCCATTTACTTATAAATTTTGTAGTGGGCTTTAGGTTCTCTTTAATTAAGAATCCTTAAGAATTCTACTCTTGAGACAGGGAGGAGGGGTGGGGAGAAGAGAGGCAGGCTGGAGGAGTGAAAGGAGGGAATCAGGGGACATTGGTGGTGGGAAATGGGCACTGGTCGTGGTTATATAATTGCTGACTGGCTGGAGAGACTATACTACAGGTAAGGCACTTGTCTTGCATGTGGTAGACCTAAGTTCAGTTTCTGGTGCAACCAGGTGTGATTGCTAAACACAGAACCAGGGTAGCCCCTGAGCATTACCTAGTATGACTCAAACACACTCGACCTCCAACAAATAATTAATAAAATAAGATGGCTGCTAGAGCAAATAGAGTGACTGGATTCTCTGGACAGGTTTGCTGAAAATAAAAATATATTGCTCTCCAAATCTTTGAGCGACACTCTAAGTTTCTTTCTGAAAAGATCAATCATCCATACTCAAGGGGGATGAGAACTACTGTACCCGGTTTGTTCTAATCAGGGCTCGTCCCGGAGGTGGTCAACTGTACCAGAAGTACAGAGCTTCTCTCTACTAGAGAATGACAAATGCTTCTTAGCAGGTAATAAAAATGTCCAGTACAATGTTCTGAACCTATACATTATGTGTGGCTTATTCTATTTATTGTTCATTTTACTACTAATATTGGAACAAAGAAAGCTAAGGGAGGTTTGGGGACCTTTTATATGATTAAGCCATATATATTTGGACAGTGTGTGTGTGATTAAGCCATATACATTTGGACAGGTGTGTGTGTGTGTGTGTGTGTGTGTGTGTGTGTGTGTGTGTGTGTACTGAGGGGGATTTTATATGTGGCAATGCTCAAAGGATCAAACAGTACCTGGATGCATCAAAGCTTGCTCTCCAGTCATTTGAGACATCTCCTGGTCTAAGAGTCCCGATTTTAATGAACATGATATAATATCCATGGTTAATATCCATTGTTAATGGATAATGGAATGGCTTAGCTCTTGTGGAAGGAGCACATTCAACACTGTCAACTGCTTTTGCTAGTGGTTAGGTTGGTTAGTTAGTTAACCTAGTAGTTAGGGTGGTCAGGCTAGAGATCTTTATTTTTTTATTTTTTATTTTTATTTTTATTTTTTTTCCTTTTTGGGTCACACCCGGCAATGCTCAGGGGCTACTCCTGGCTCTGCACTCAGGAATTACTCCTGGCGGTGCTCCGAAGACAATATGGGATGCCGGGGATCGAACCCAGGCCAGCACAGGCCTGCTGTGTGCAAGGCAAACACCCTACCAGCTGGGCTAGCGCTCCAGTCCCCAAGAGATTCTTTAAATATGGTCTCTAGCCTACAGTATCAGCATCTCTTGTGGGGGTTTAAAAATGCAAATATTGAAACAGAAATTTAGGAAGAAACATGAGCTTCAAAAAACAGTTTTTTTGGGGCTGGAACAATAGTACAGCAGGTAGGCCATTTTCCTTGCATGCAGCCTACCTCTATTCTATCCCAGACATCCCATATGGTCCCCGAAGAAACACCAGGAATAATTCCTGAGTGCAGTGTCAGGAGTAACCGTTGCGTATCCTCAGGTGTGACTTCCCCAAAAGCAGATAACAACAATAACAATAACAAACAATAACAGTCTTTTATTGTGATCACAGTGAGGTAGGAGAGGCGGTGTAGAAATTTACTGAAAGGTGGAAAATTGCGGAACAGAATTCTTGTAATTCCCGGGGCTCCATTCTGGTAGTAAGGCTACTCAGAGGATCTCTGAGTTAGATCTCAATGAAGCCTTCCCTGGTCCTGATTTCCCCTTTCCCTTCATCAAGGCTACAACACAAATCCATTTACACACCCCTGCCTAATGAGGTGCTAGTAATGAGCATGAGTAGTCCCAGTATGCCATCTGGAACTTGTACTACAAGATCATACTACACTAGCCTGACCCCATAGTGAATATCTGTATCTTAGTTAACTCATCCTAAAATCCCTAAACCAAAACTGAACGAGTACAGTTCTTTAGGAGCACCTGAACCCAGACTTCTGGTGTCTGTTTTGCCTTAATAAATCCATTGTTTACTAAAATACACTCATCCCTGAGTTCTTTTCCCATGAAGACAAAGAACCTGGTCAAGAGCCAGATCAAGGCTGCTTGATCTCCTCTTCTCTGACACAAAAAGAGTAAGATCTTCTGACTCCAGCTGAAGGTCCAAAGTGGTTCTCCCCTCTAGGCTCCGGTGGGGGATAGGAATCCCAGACTCTGCAGTTCAAGCAGATTGAAGTGTAGCCTGGAGGCTGCTTTTGCAAGAATACAGGGTAGTTGCTTGTACTGAGCAGGCACTTGAGTTGGCCTTGGGTCAATAAAAATGTTTGAGAATTATTGGTTTAACGGTTACTTCTATTATGATTATCCTGTGATTTCCAGTTACATGAACTTTTATCTAATTATAGTTTGAGATTGGAGTATACCAGATAACGAAGTCCCAGCAAAAATGGTTTCCTCCTTGTATTTTGGAGCACAGTAAAATGTTATTGACAGTTTTGAACTTGGGCTGGTGAGATAGTACAGTGGTTAAAGCCTTTGCCGTGTATGTGGCCAGTAGTGCTATTTCTATCCCTAACACTGCGTATGGCTCCTAGAGTACTGCCAGGAGGAGTCTTTGAACACTGCCAGGCATGGCTCAAAAACCTAAAAAAAGAAAATAAATTTTGAATGCAATCATTTTTAATCACTATTCCTGTTTTTAATCCTTCAGTGTGATTGATATATTAGGAAATGACTTTAGCATAAGGGAAATTTTGTATTTGCTTATGAACTATTACATCTGCTGAAAAATTAGGTGAAAACAGGAAACTGTGCTTAGCTGAACTGACTTTCATAGGAAAACTGATGTCCACACTCTTCTACCTCTCAGGGACAATCATGTTTATCACTGATCACATCTGGAATTGCAAAATTAAAAAATATCTTCCTTATAGCATTTCATTATAATTCATGAAAGCAGCAATTCTGCCATAGACCAACGTCAAGTATAAAACTGCTACCCTGGAAGAGGGATGGGTGCTGGGGCACTGTATGTCTGAAACCCAATCATGAATAGCTTTGTAATTGCATCCCTCATGGTGGTATAACAAAATTAAAAAATAGAGACAGAAAGAATACAAAAAAAATAAAACTATGCTACTACTTTCATGATCTTTTCTTCTTTTTCATGATTATATTTCACTGGTAAATATTGAGGCTCATGGTTCAATTTTCTTTTGTGTAATGTAGATTTTTAGAAACATATATGCTGCATTAAACGGAACTGAATGTAATTTCAGCAATATCCAGCAACTTCAAACATTTATAGTTCTTAATTAAGAGCAACATTGTTTATGGTATTATAATAGTTTGTGTTCTTATTAGTCTTTTGTTTTTGTTACAGAAAAGCTGAATTTAAGGTTTCCACCATCAGAGAATAATGGCCTTAAAAATATTTGTGTTCATATTGATATACTTAGTTTGAATCTAACATGGTAGGTTTTGATGCCAAAAAGTCTTCATATTTATGAATGGGTGCGGAGACATCACAGGTGAGGGTCTATGATTGTTTGTACCTGACTGAGTACAATCTCTGGCACAATATGGCTCCTGAATATCATTGAGCCGAATCCTGGAGGTCCAGGAACATGTCCCGTTGACCCAGGTATATACAAGATAACTAAGGGATTATCATGTATACACCTTTACATACTTAAAGTACTCCATTCTAGTCTAGCTTGCCATTTCCAACTATTGTTGGCAAACTAGGCCCAGAACAGATTAATATACCAAAAGACTCTAAAATTTTGTATCTATGGAAGCCTTATAGACCTAAGAAGTAGTTAACAAAGATAATACTTTTAAAACAAACAAACAAACAAAAAAAACACTTTTGTGAAGAACCGATAAGAAGAAGAAATTTTGGCATTGGGTTGTGAAGAAAAAGGCCTTTGCTTTTTTTTTTTTTTTCCTTTTTGGGTCACACCTGGCAATGCTCAAGGGTTACTCCTGACTCTGCACTCAGGAATTACTCCTGGCAGTGCTCAGGGGGCCACATAGGATGCTGGGGATCAAACCTGGGCCGGCATGAGCCGGCATGAGCAAGGCAAATGCCCTACCCGCTGGACTATCCATAAAAATGCTAGAGTAGGAGTTCCCACTCTGTTGAGTTAGATACTTCTTCCACCTGAGAAGGGAGCGCACCTGTTTGTGTGTCCTCCTTTTAGAGAGAGTTGAATAGGCCAGAGTACTTTTCTTGCATGAAGATTTTTTTTTTTTTTTTTTGCTTTTTGGGTCACACCCAGGGATGCTCAGGGATTACTCCTGGCGTGAGGGACCATATGGGATGAGGGGCATCAACCTGGGTTGGCTGCATGCAAGGCAAATGCCCTACCCTCTGGACTATCGCTCAGACCTCTCGTGAAGTGTTTTTATTTTGTTTGTTTCTAATTAAGTGTAATTTGAAATCATCAATACACCAAAGTGATGTCTTTTTGGAGTAATTTTCCCTGAGAGTCATCACATGCAATGTCGTATTCAAACAACTCACTTTGGGACCAGAGATATATGCTCAGCAGTAGAGTACATGTCTCACTAGTCAATGTCCTGGGTTGGATCTCTGGCATTGCAAACAGGAAAAAAAAAAACAAGCAAGAAACTGATTTTAAAATGTACAGAAATGACTCTTTGTATTTATTTATCTTTCACTATTCACCACCTCCTTTTATCCAGGACTCGTACTAGGAGAACATGATTTCTGGAGTCATGAAAATTTAGTGAGGAAATAAAAGAATCTGATGCCTCTTTTAAGCACTTAGCAATCAAAGGTGATATTTCTAAAACACATTTACCCTGGACAGAAATACCGTAAAATTGCTAAGCCTTATCTTTGTCATAATTCACTGCTTATTATTTTGTTGTGTGCATACCTTCTTTGTTTTCCATATCTGTGCTATCTGTCTTAGATTATGATCTATCTTGACCTAGATGGTTTTCTAAATTGCTCTGTGCAATTAAATGCTTTGTGATTATGATAAAGAGCATCATTATAACTGTTAGACTAAAGGTCTACATACAAAGTGAGTCCCCGGGAGAATAGCATCTGTCACTGCACAATGACATGATACACTCTAAGAGCATCATTGATAATTACCCACTTAAAAATAATCACTTATGCATATCTCTCAACATCGAACACTGGGCCACTTTGTGTATGTGAGATTTAATTCCTAATCTACTATAATAAAGTTAACATCAATTACGCCATATACAGAAACATTAATTAATACATTTGTTGATTGGGGCTTGTGTGTATGTGTGTGTGTGTGTGTGTGTGCGTGTGATTGTGTGTGTGTGTGCTTGTGTATGTGTTTGGTACTTACCTGGCAGTGCTCAGGGGACCAGATGTTTTGTGTGGGGTAAAACCTGAACCTCTTGCATGGAAAGAAAACACTAGTCCAGTGTGCTCTCTCTGGACTAAGTTGGGACATTTTGACAACTTTGTTGGTAGCTTATGATTAAATCTTTCTTATTTTCTCTAATTAGAGTTAAAAGTTTCAGACATTTACATGTATAGAAATCGTAAAATAATTATTTTTTTACTTTGCACTGTGTAAAAGTTCCAGGCAGTTATCTTAAATTTAAGTTGCATTAATAGTCACTTCTACTGACTGACAAGTAATTCTGTGGAAGGTCCCACTAATTAGCCAAATACCCATCCAAGAATGCTAACATTAGTTATATTTGAAAACTCAACATAACGATACTATGTCAATGGACTAGAGTTACTATCCAGAACTATAAATGTGTGATTTTTTTTAAATAGTATAAAATTCCATAAAGAAATATGAATAATCATTTAGTCTTTATTTATTTATTTATTTATTTATTTATTTATTTATTTATTTATTTTTTTTTGCTTTTTTGGGTCACACCTGGTGACTCTCAGGGGTTACTCCTGGCTCTGCACTCAGGAATTACTCCTGGCGGTGCTCGGGGAACCATATGGGATGCCGGGGATCGAACCCGTGCCCACAGGGCCGGCCACATGCAAGGCAAACGCCCTACCTGCTGGGCTATCGCTCCGGCCCAATTTTTAATTTTTGAGACATTTTTTCTCCACTGAAATTTTAGTCTCCTATTTGTGGCCATTTGTCAACCAGATTTAAAATAGAAAAGAAAGAAATACTAAAATAGGAAAGAAAGAAATACCAGAAAAAAAATGTCAATTGTACATAAAGACTTTGGCATTGCATTTAGAAGTACCTTTAAGTCTTTGAATGACAAATAGCTGTTCAGGAACCTTACATAAACTGACAAATATTTCTCAAGTTTAAAAGTCAGTTACTGAATTATATTTTTTCACAATATACAAAACTTTTCAGCATTAAACACAAAGTGTTTTTTAATTAAATAAGATAACCCTGGAGGCTGAAAATGAAAGCAATATTCTATATAAAAATGTTATAGCTATTTTATTTAGGAGTGTTTTTTTGTTTGTTTTTGGCAATACCCGGAAATGCCCATGGTAAATCATAACTCTGCACTCAGGAATTTACTCCTGACAGTGATTGGGAATATGGGATGGCAGGGATCAAATCTGGTTCAGCTGTGTATAAGGCAGGCACCTACCCACTGCACTATCTCTTCAATTCCTCATTTTTTGTTTGTCTTTGAAGAGTTGAACAGTGCTTAAGAATTATTCCTGGCAGTGATAAAGGGTTCATATGGGGAGCTACAGATTAACCTGGGTTGATGGCATGCAAGGCAAGGTCCATACCTGCTCTACTATCTCTCTGGCCCTAATGTCAATATTGTAGGGAGTTGTGGAGGGAAAAACCCACAAAAGACTGTCATTATAAATATAAACTACTGAGTCAAATAGATCATTCTGATATCTCAATGTTATCTAGTACTGATTAATGCATCTCAAAATTGAGATTCTGTTTTTTAGTTTGGATTTATTTACTAGTTCAAGGTTTTATACTTATTTCATCTATTCAGGTCTTGATTGCCTTATATCAAAGGAATAAATGTGTAGCATCTTTGAAATCTTTGAAAAAAGTCTATTTGGATACTACGACATTATTTTTAAAAGTGTGTAAATGCTTATAGAAGAACATTTTGAGTGCACGCTGTACACCCAGCTCTTCATTTGAAAGTAAAAAAATTCCAGAGGTGCCACAAAATGTACTTTTGCTTCCTGACTAACCACCACTGGAGACAGGTGCCATTTCTTTCTTAAAAATTGTTTATCTGCCGTAATTAGCAATGATGGAAGAAAATACATAAATATCTACTGTAAAGATATAGACAATTGATATAATTTATCATAATATATTCATAGATACCATGGATCATTACCTCCATATTACTTGTTAAATTTAATGCCCTCTAGTGCTCGAGTAATTGTAGGAGCCTCCTCGTTTGTATAAATGTTTATCTTGAGTAAAGTTTACTTCAAAGATCAGTGCTACTGAGTTAGTTAGGAAAAGGTCAATGCTCTTAAATCAGTCTGATGTACATCGACTAAAAGCTTCAGACTTACTGATATTTCTGCTTACAGCATTTTCACTTAAAAGATAGGGAAAGGGGAAGGAGAAAAAGAAATCAGATCTTTTTCTACAGTCATTCAATTTTGGGAATGTTGGACTAGTAAACCATTAACTGAATCATAAACAACATCATAACTAAGCATCATAAAGAACATTTGTTTTCATCTTGTCTGTCACTCTGACGACTAAAGGGGAAATAATGCATTTGCATGCGCAGGTGTTCCATGTATATCTGAGTTTTCAGGGCTTGAAATAATTGGCAGTGTGTATCTGAAATTCAGACACAGAAAGTCACCTTAGTTTGATGCCTTTTGGAACTTTATATGTTTTCCTATTCGTGCCTCACTCCTTCCCCCCCCCGTCAATTATTACCTTGGTGTGAAAATATCAGAGAGGGAAATGCAAGCAGAAAATGAAAAAATCAGCTCATTACTTCTCTCCTGTCCCTGATTGGACTTGTGTGATTGGTGTTTTAGACTTTGTAGTGTCATTTCATTCCTTCCTCTCTACATATACCAATACTAGAAAATGAACAGCAAAATTCTGAAATGTAAGGAAAAATGTCAGTTATTTAAGTACACACATAGGTTTCTGGGGTTTCTAACTATTGATCTTCCGTTAAATGTCTAGCCTGAAGTCAATTTAATTAAATAGGTTGTTGTACCATTTTATTTGTTTGTTTTGCTTGGCTGTGAGGCACTCCTGGCAGTGCTTAGGCTTAAACTGATTCTGAGCTCAGGGATCACTCCTTGCTGGTTTGAGGGTCCACGTAGAGTGCTGGTGATTGAACCTGGGTCATTCATGTGTAAGGCTAATAACTTATAACTCTGCCACTATATTATCATTACAGCCCTGGTTGTTGTACTGCTTTAACAAGCATATACTTATTATAATTACTATCTAAGCAATGAACAGAAAGAGATGCTGTCACTATTATTGTATTGTTTTTTCCCCATCTGTCTTTGAAAATGTGAGGAAAAGGGACTAGTTTATGTCTTCTTGGAAAAGACATTTAAACTACACAGCAAGTTCAAAAATCCCTGGGCATTTTCCTCAAAGTTCCCATCAGTGAAAATTGATATGAATCCAAAATTTATTTTAAAGAATGGCCAAGTCATTGCTCCTAGCAGAGTTATCTGAATGATTTGCTAGGTCAAGCAATCTGTCAACTATTTTCCTCCAGATCAGTGGATTAGTGTATCAGGCCAGATTCTTATCCCATATAATGTTGAGCAAAGTTATTTTTGAAAACTGACAGAGTACATGATTTGACACTACTAAAGGAGACTTCTAAGACTTTACTCCCCCAAAACCGAGAGGATATTATAGGAAAATATAATTCCTATGCTGAAGTACAGCTGTAAAAGTGAAATGCAGTTTGACTACATTCACAGTGAGTCTTCAATGCTTTCTCCATTAAATAAAGAGATTGCAAATTAAAATACTCAAAAATTGCAGTTGACATTCAGAAACTCATTATCTTCATTCTTTCCAAAAATCACCATAGCAATTAGTCTAACTTTAATTGGCCAAAATTGTTCATCATTAAAACCATGATTTTTAAAAGACATTTTTTTTTCTGACTTGGACTTACATTTTTCAGAATTTTAAATCCATTTCTCTACTAGTTCCTGAAATTATCAAAAAAATTACATATGCATTTTTATCAGTACAGAAGAGACATTCCATTTCTTACACTCTTTCCTTCTCATGATCTCTTCTGCTTGGTCAGATGTATGTGAATTTCATGCTAATCAGAAATAGATTGCATGACAGTCTGTATTTCCCAGTTGAAATTAGAAAAAAATTTAGAGATTCAATTCACATTTAGACATCTCAGTTAGATTTTTTTTGGGGTGGGATTATTACATAATCATTACAATACATTTTAATTTAAAATATTTAGTTTAAGAAACTTCCCTCTTATTTAAATTGTTACCAACTCCAATTTGCATACTACCTTTTACTGCATGAGTACCGTTTTCCTTCTCTCTGTGTTTACTCAGTAATATTTTCATTCAGGGGGCCAGAGCGATAGTCCAGCGGGTAGGGTGTTTGCCTTACATGTGGTTGGCCCATGCCGACCCGGGTTCGATCCCGGCATCCATATGGTCCCCGAGCACCGCCAGGAGTAATTCCTGAGTGCAGAGCCAGGGAGAAACCCCTGAGCATCGCCGGGTGTTATGCCAAAAAAAAAAAATCATTCACTATCTTCTAGGGCTGACACTGTGCTAGAACAAGCAGAGGTAAGTTATGCATTTTATGATGTAAGAATGCAAACACACAAGGGCCTGAGTGATAGTACAGCAGGTAGGGCATGTACATTACTTTGCATGCGGCACACCCAGGTTTGATCCCCGCAACCCACAGAGTCCCTTGAACTCTGCCAGGAGGGCAGAGCCAGGAGTAACCCCTGAGTATTGTTGGGTGAGACCCAAAATGCAAAAAAGAAAAAACAACCTATAAAAATGAATTAATTAAATAGAAAGTGCAAACACACAAGTACATTAGAATGAGTACAAAGACAGTAGAATATTATGGACATGATGAGGATCCAAAGGAAGGTCTGATTGTTCCCCTGAAGCCAACTTGGAACAGATGATGATGATGATGATTTTTTTTTTTTTTGCTTGTTTGGGTCACACCTGGCAATACTCAGGGGGTTTCTCCTTGGCTCTGCTATCAGGAATTACTCCTGAGTTATCTGCACTCAGGAATTATTCCTGACCATATGGGATGCTGTGGAAAGAACCCTGGGCCGGCATGGGCCGGCCGCGTCAAGGCAAACACCCTACCCGTTGGACTATCGCTCAGGCCCCAAGGAACAGATGATTTTTGACCTGAGAGTACAAGGGAGTCTTTGCCAGATGGCCAACAGTAATGAAGGTTCAGTAGTAACAGAAGGATACTCAGAGGAAAAGCCGAGAATAGGAAACTACAGGGAGAATTCAGGTAGGTAACCAGTATCCCATCCTGGCTACCTTAAGACACAAGACACAAGAATAAGACAAGGTCTAATTAGCAGATTATTTCAAGAGAGCATGTGAATGAATTTCAAATAGCAAAAATGGATTAGCAAAACTAAGCAAGATAAATAAGTACAAAATAAAATATATTAAATAAATATACAATATATTTATATGTAAAATATGGATCCCAAATATTTAAATCTGAAGAAATCATCATGTACTAGAATAAACAGAAACAAAGAATTTCAGAATCTGATTCTTACTTGTAGACTTACCTTTCCACATTCACGGTCGAAGTGAGCCAGCATTTGTGCCGCTTGGCTAATGTTTGGTGTCATTAAAACAATGTCATCAACAAAGTGGAGGTGGTGTAGTTGCCGACCATCTATCTTCACTCCCATTCCTTCCCATTCTAATTGAAGCATGACGTTCTCTAGGGTGGCACTAAAGAGTTTTGGTGAAATGGTATCACCCTGCCGAGCCCCTCTTTTGACATCAATGATCACTTCTTTGTAGAATGGTGAGATCCTGGTGGTGAATCTGTTAAACAGCTCATGAAGGATCGTGATGTATTGAGTTTGAACGCCCTGTTAAGCTAGGGCTTCGATGACCGCTTTAGTCTCCACAGAATCAAAGGCTTTCTTTAAATCAATAAGCTTTTAGACAGAGCAGCATCTTGAACTCCCTACAAACCTCAATGAGCTTGGATACTGTGTGGATATGGTCGATTGTGCTGAATCCTTTTTTGGAAGCCAGCTTGATGGCATGGTTGTCCTTTATCTAATGTTCTGCCAATCCTGCTCAGGATGACTTGAGTGAACAGTTTGTAGATGATGAACAATAGGCTGAATCTCAACAAAACAATATTCATGAGACACAAACTAGTTCCAGATGCTCCATTCACTCTCAATGGAACAAACATCTCTGAATGCAGCAATTATGTGCACCTAGGTCGAGAACTCAACATGACAAAAAACCTAGCACCTGAGCTGTGCAGGAGGAAGAGAGCAGAGTGAAATGCCTTCAAGAGCATCGAAGAGACACATATAGAATTACTGCATTCATTAGTGGTATATAAATATATACTAGTACTCTGCTAATTATGGGAAATGTTAGTGACACACTAGAACTGAACATTGAATGTACACAAAGTTACATGATAAGCCCTAAATGTCTGTAGGGCAAGCCACAATGTACGAGAGAGAGAGAGAGAGAGAGAGAGAGAGAGAGAGAGAGAGAGAAGAGAAATAATGCCTGCTATACAGGCAGGCTGGAGGAGTGGGGAGGGAACCTGGGGATATTGGTGGTGGGAATAGGGCACTGGTGGAGGGACGGGTGCTGGAAAAAATGTATAACTGAAACCCAATAATAAACATCATTTTAATTGTACATTGTACGGTGGTATAATAAAAAATAATTAAAATATATAGTATAAAAATCAATAAACCAGTACAGGAAAGTTAAAAAAAAGAGCCTTGAAGAAATAGCTAAAAAGACAATGATGATGAACGGGAAGACAGTGATATAGTGATACAGTGATCATACTAGTTTGCTCTCAAGCAGGCGAGTGTGACCCTTTCAGTATACGGAGAACAAGATACTCAGAATCTTGTCCCTGGTGCAGATAATAAATAAGAAGAACCCTGTGGGTACCAGTATGATCAAGCCTGGCAAGCTGCTCGTGTAGTATTTGATATGCCAAATACCAGTAACGTTTATATTAGGTCATTCCCGTGACCTAATATAATGGTTTGAGGCTTTCTATGTTCCTGGAGCAAGCGGATGCCTTTGGGTTCTACTAGCATGAGACAGGACATATGGAGATATTACTGGTGCCCCTCTGGCAAATAGATGATTAACGGGAAGATAGTGATAGTGATAGTGAAAACAAAAGTATGAGACACAGAGAGAGAAGATGCTTTATCTCATAGAATGTCAAGAAAAGTAGGATGTATATTTCTGAGACAATGGATAACTAAGCACTAGTTCTTAATTTCATCACTTTAGCCAATGTCTAATTAATTTGTAGATTAATAAAAAATTATTTTATTAGTTTTCTTAAAACTCACATGCCAAAACTAAGAATGTAAATTAATGATTGATAAATAAACCATGTGATTGAATTAGAAACTGTATGTTTGTAAATACTATATATGCCAACAATAGCAGAAAAGGTATGGATAAATATAATGTTAATTTAAAAAATTCATTAAATTTTATTTGCATTATTATGAAATTAACAATTAGCAAATCATAGAAAGCTAAAGATATAATTTATAACACTATAACTAGCCATGTAAAATAATACACATAATACAGACTCACATATATATAATTGTACATTTGGTTGTGATGTGATGGAGATTACAAATTTTTAGTTGTGGTTTCAGGAATAGCCTAGGGTAATGTCACATACTTGTCAGGCAGGTGTTCTACTACTGAGCTAAATCCCTAGGGCCAGGGTATATGCATGTTCATATATTTTAATCCCATATAAAGAATCTTTGTATTTAATTAAAAAGCAACTAATTAATTAATATCTAAGATAATTATAATTTTTTAAAGTTATGTTGAAAAGCTAGAGATTTTGAATATGGATTAAAAAATATAATCTGGTATGTAAGAGAAAATAATCCTCTGATTAAATAAACACAGATAAACTCATGCAAATCAGTGGAAAAATTATATCAAAGCTGTCAGTAAGCATAAAAATATGGAGCTGTAGTGATAGTACAGCAGATAGGGCCTTTGCTTTGCATGCATCTAACCCAGGTTTTAAACTTACATTGCATGTGGCAGACCTGGGTTCAATCTTTGATACCCCATATGGTTCTCCAGGCACTGACAGAGTATCAATCACTGACTAGAGTCATGAATATGTCCTAAACACCAACTGTAACTCTAAAACAAAACAAAATATGCGTACACACACACACACTGACATACACCCTTACACACTCATACACACAAAGAAAATTTAGTGTTATCCATCTACTAGTTGTATAGGCAAAGCGGTATATGAGATTAACCATAATTTCTCTTCCAAAAAGATGAAAATTAATGTAGGTGTTCATCAACAGATGATGAAATAATTATCAGTATATATGTAATGGAATCGCATTTATCTGTAAAAATGGTGAAATATTGCCATTTGCAATAATGGACCTAGAAAATATAGTCTTATTGAAGTAAATCGAAGAAACCAAGCAAGTGATTTCACTTACATGTAGTATAAAGAAAAATTAGCAAATAAATAAAGTAAATAAAACAAATAAACCATAAAAACCCTTTTAGACTACAAGTCTAATAAATTATTTCTAGAAGGGAAAAGATGGGTAGCAGACAAATCTGATAAAATGGTTTAATTTTGGGACCAGAGCAGGTAGAGCATTTACCTTGAACACAGTTGTCTGGGTTTAATCTTCAGTATCCCATAGGGTCCCCAAGCACCGCCAGGGGTGTTCCTAGGTGCAGGAGCCAGGAGTAACCCCTGAGCATCACTGAGTGTTGGCCCCGAAAGCCCCACATCCCCCCAAAAAGGTTCAATTTTACAGTGAAGGGTACAATTGCATGTTTAGTATAAATTTATATATAATATAAATATATATACATATATATTTATATTATATATCACTATATATATTAATATATAATATATATATAAAATGTCATCCATCTACTAGTTGTATAGGCAAAGCGGTATATGAGATTAACCATAATTTCTCTTTCCCAAAAGATGAAAATCAATGTAGGTGTTCATCAACAGATGATGAAATAATTACCAGTATATATGTAATGGAATAGTACTTATCTGTAAATATAATTATATATATAATTATATATATCATATATGACATATGATAATTAATTATATATGATAATTATATATTAAATTATATTATATTATAAATATATATATTTATATTATATATAATATATATAATATATAATATATATAATATATATATAATATATATATATATATATATAATCAACATGTATATATATATGTTGATTTTGAAATGAAAAAACTATCAAAACAATTTTGAGGCACATCTGCCAGTGCTCAAGTATCATGTCTGTTGGTGCTTGGGTGTCCATAAGTGGTTCCAAGGACTGATCTGGAATCAACTGTATGCAAGGTAAGTGCTTTATCTCCACTACTATCTCTCTGGCCTGCATATTGATTTTTTTTTGGCCACACCTGGCTGTGCTCAGTGCTTATTCCTTACTCTGTCCTCAGGGATTACTGCTGGTGGGCACTCAGAGAACTAGATGGGGTGCTGAGGCGCCTTCCCCTCTGTGCTATTGCTCTAGCTTCTGCATACTGACTTTTAGTGACGGACACCTAAAACTTATGTAATGTAGTTCACTTCAATTATAAAAACTACTAGGCTGGAAATATGGCTCAATAGGCAGGAGCACATGCTTGGAAGACGGAGACCTAAATTAGATCCCCAGCATTCTGTGATCCTTTAGCATTGCAAGTGACCTCCTAGCACAGACTTGGGAGTAGTCAATGAGCCGTGCTGGCTGTGACATCTCCATGGCAAAATAAGGTAGGTGTAGTGAAACAATATTTTAAACATAAAAGAACTTAGCTGTTGTAAACAAAGTTATGTCTTTTGTTCCCAGATTTTAACTACAGTGTGGGACCAACTAGGATTTACCAAGAGAAAACCTGGCTATGTTGGGACAACCCTTTAAGAATCTGCTCTGCTAAGATCAAAGGAGATATCATGCTGGCCAGTTCAAAGGCAGGCCAGTAAGACTCTCAGTTCAACAATGGGTAGAGCACTTCAAATTATCCTGGAACAGAGTAGTATGGACAAGGGATCTGGTAGGTAGCAGGGAGATGAAGATAACCATCTAGTGGCATGAGGTTTGTGGTCTGAATTATAATGTTATTTCCCTTATTTTATACATCCTGAGATGCTTTTGTTCTTAGGATGCCTGTCCTTCAGAAACTCTCGAGCTCATTCGTGGCAAGGTGAGAGCCTCACCAACCCCCTTTCCACAGTGTTTTGCATAATAGCCAATTTAGCCAATTGGAGTAGAAGGGACTGAGGCCCTGCCAATTAGCATGTTTATAGACCTGAGCTAGGTCTGTACCTGGAAATTTGCATGTCTTTGACTTTGCAAAGGCTGGCCTAAAAGGGCAGCTCACCTTTGGCTTTTGGTGGCTTTTAAGAGAGAAAAGGCTGCGTTTTGAAGAAGCATCTATTTTGGTGGGAGGCAGCTAGACCTTAGCACTTTTTTCAGAGATATCTGATCAGCAGCCATAGGTCTGGAGATCCCCTCACCTTGGAATGTAGTAGCAGAGTTTGTTTAATTATTGGTGATAAGTAAAATTCTTTTGGAACTGTGCTGGACTAGTGCATTTTGTCCGTCTGTCACTGCCCATGAGGTAAAAGGGAACTTGATTCCCTGATACTGTTGGGGACCCTGACCGATGAGTTAGGTAATTTGCTATTCATCCTTCACTTCCGACTTGCTTCACTTAAAATGATACCCATCAGTTCCATCCAAGTTGTACTGTATACAAATATATAATGCATACTGCATTCACTTGTATCACTTGTAACACTTGTCTTCCCGTTGTTCATCGATTTGCTAGAGCAGGCACCAGTAACATCTCCATATGTCCTGTCACATGCTAGTGTAGCCCAAGGGCATGTGCTCACTCCAGGAACATGAAGAGCGTCAAACCGTTTATTCAGGTCATGGGAATGTGGTCTATACTTGTTACTGGTTTTTGGCATATTAAATACGACACAGGTAGCTTGCCAGGCTCTGCTGTGTGGGTGGGATACTCTCAGTAGTAGGTAGGCTCTCTGTTCACGCATTTACTGATGAACCGCAACAGGGAGACATCAGCTTTTCTCTTGGGTGGAGCTCGATACATATATATCATACATATATATTACAACTTTATCCATTCATCTGTTGTTTTAAATTGAGTTGTTTCCGTTTCCTGATTAATGTACTCAGTGTGCTATAACAAACATAAGTGTGCATGTGTCTTTTTGAGTTAATGTTTTTGTGTTGGGGAGGGTTAGATATCAAAGAGTAGAATTGCTGCAATTCTTTAATACATAAAGAAACTCTAATCTAAAAAGTTTATGGGAGCTATGAGGCCTCACATGCTGACATTTATTCCTGGCTCTACAATAAGGTATCACTCCTGGTGGGCTCAGGGGACTATATGGGGTTCCAGGGATCTAACAGGTCAGCTGGAGGCAAGGCAAGAACCCTACCCCATGTCCTATCACTTCTGGCTCCTCTAGTCTTAATTTTATGAGACATCTTAATAGTATTTCCTGATGAGATTAAACCAGATGGAATTTGCATCAAGTGAATGAGGAATCAAATGAATGAGGAATCCTTCCTTCCTTCCTTCCTTCCTTCCCTCCTTCCTCCCTTCCTTCCTTCCTTCCTTCCTTCCTTCCTTCCTTCCTTTTCCTTCCTTCCTTCCTCCTTCCTTCCTTCCTTCCTTCCTTCCTTCCTTCCTTCCTTCCTTCCTTCCTTCCTTCCTTCCCTCTCTATCTTTCTTCCTTCCTTCTCTCTCTCTCTCTCTCTCTTTCTTTTTTTCTTTCTTTCTTTCTTTCTTTCTTTCTTTCTTTCTTTCTTTCTTTCTTTCTTTCTTTCTTTCTTTCTTTCTTTCTTTCTTTCTTTCTTTTCTTTCTTTCTTTCTTTCTTTCTTTCTTTCTTTCTTTCTTTCTTTCTTTCTTTCTCTCTCTCTCTCTCTTTCTTTCTTTCTTTCTTTCTTTCTTTCTTTCTTTCTTTCTTTCTTTCTTTCTCTCTTTCTCTCTCTCTTCTTTCTTTCTTTCTTTCTTTTCTCTCTCTCTCTCTCTCTCTCTTTCTTTCTTTCTTTCTTTCTTTCTTTCTTTCTTTCTTTCTTTCTTTCTTTCTTTCTTTCTTTCTTTCTTTCTTTCTTTCTTTCTTTCTTTCTTTCTTTCTCTCTCTCTCTCTTTCTTTTCTTTCTTTCTTTCTTTCTTTCTTTTCTTTCCTTTCTTTCTTTTTTTTTTTGCTTTTTTGGGTCATACCCAGCAATGCTCAGTGGTTACTCCTGACACTGGTCTCAGGAATTACTCCTGGCAGTGCGTGATGGACCATGTGGGATGCCTTGGATTGAACCCAGTTAGCCACTTGCAAGGCAATCTCCCTCCCCACTGTTCTATAGCTCTGTTCCCCTGAGGATTTCTTTCATGTCCACATTCCTGCAAACTCTTGTTGTTTCTAGTCTCTTTGTTATATACCATTTCCACTGGTATAAGATTTTTTGTTTTGATCTCATTGTTGTTTTGATTTGCATTTTCTCATAGAAAGTCAAAATCAACACTTTCCCACTTACATTTTGACTGTCCATATGTTCTCTTTGGAGAAGTGCCTATTTATCTCTTATTTTTTGATGACTATAGTTTTTCTGTTAATTAGTTTTTTTGTGAGTACTTTAAAGCTTTTAGATAATGGTCCTTTGTCTGATAGATCATGTGCAAATATATTCTTTCATTCAGTAAATTATTTTAGCCCTACATTTTGTATCTAAAAACTTTTTTAACTTGTTTCAGTACCATATGTCTATATTTGTATATGTTACTTTTGCCAATGGAATCAAATTATTGACAGTTAAGCTAAGGTTCATATCTTAAAGAATTCTTCTTCTCTTTTCACATTGTATTTTTTTTGTGATCTAATGACAAGGTCTTTAGTAAAATTTTCAATTAAGTTTTGAGTATTATGTTAGAAACAGATCCTTTGTCCCAATAACATTTACTGACAAAACTTTCATTGCTCTACTTTATGCATCCAGAATTTTTGACATAGATTAATTATCCATATAGTTAAGGATTAATCTCTGGACTTCTAGTTTAATTCTATTGGCCTGACAGCATTTTTTTATTTTACTACCACACTATCTTGAGTGTACAACTTTATGCTATAATTTAAAGTCAAAAAAATGAAATACTTCCCATTTTCTTTTTCTTATAGTAGCCTTATATATGCATGAAGTTTTATGATTCATGAAAATTTGGGGGAATGTTTACTTTATGTCTTTAAATAATTTCATTGAAATGTTGATGGAGACTGCATTGAATGTATAATGCTTTCGGTAGAATGGTCATTTCGACACTGTTAATTTTAGCAACCTATGCACAAAATATTTTTTCATTTCATGATATTGCTTTGTATTTATTTCAATAGTGATTTTTTAAATTTTTTTTTATAAGTCTTCTTTATACAGATGGAGTTTTTTCTTTTCCAGTTTGTTCACATAGAAAGTTTTGTATAGAAATGCAACTCATTTTTATAATTTGACTTTTTAGACTGTTAACTTTCTGTATTGGTTTATCATTATTGTCTAGGAATTTTTTTTAATGAAATCATTAGGTTCTTCTATGTATATTATCATGTCATTTGAAAATAATAATAGTTTAACCTCTTTTATATTTTGAGTGTCATTGATTTCTCTTCCCTTACCGTCTTGGCAAGGAATTCCCAAAACTCTACTGAATGATAATGTAGAAAGTAGACAACATTTTCTTTTACCTAGATATTTAATATTTTTTGCACACTATTTAGAATAGTGCAGATGCTTTGATTGCTTCTTTTCTAGTTCATCATTTGCATGAAGCAATGTGAAGAGTTTTCTCTGTTAACTTTTTTTGCCTCCTACAGAAGGATTATCAATAAGCATATGAAAAGTGCTTATCATTACTACTTATTGTGAAAATATAAATCAATCAATAATGAGATTACACTTAGTAGTAACTACACCAGAACACAAAAAGATTCATTAATAAGGATGCATGCTCACCATTATTTACTGCACACACTGCACAATAGCTAGTCCATTGTATCAAGCTAGGGGTCTAATAAAAAAAAAGTCAATGAGGAAAGTGTGTTACATATACACACAAGGGAATACTACTCAGCTACAAAGAGCAATAAAATCATGCACTTTGCAGTGATTTGAGCAGTACTGGAGGATATCATGTAAGATGAAGCACGCCAATAGAAGAGGACATTATCAATAAATGCTGGAAGATTTCCACTTGTCTGTGGTAAGAAAAAAAGGATGAAGGAATACAAAGAGGGGGATACTATACCTATATTACCCTTACCCCTAGAAACAAGAATAACAGTGAAAGAAAAAACTATTTCTTTCCTTTATGAGAGGAAATTTATGATGGGAAATAAGAAGTGGCAGGCAAAAGGTAATAACTTGGGGGTGTGGGACCTTGGGCAAATAGGGACTGCAGAGGTTGGTAGGTTGGTCGATGTATATATCTAAACTAAAGAGCCACCAACATTGAAAGCATGAGATTTAAACTACGACAAACAAACATTACAGTGTGATGATCAAGGAGGCAGGTTGGGTATAGGACAAAAATTGGGGAACCTCGGTGGAGGGAAGCTTACATTTGTGGTGGGTTTGTACATGGCGGAACATTGTATGCACCAAATTCAACGATGAAAACATTTGTAAATCACTTTCTTTTTTTTAGATATTAAGAAATTATACTTAAGGGTCTGGAGATTAGGAATATGGATTAGTACTGCATCTGCATTGTCAACTTAGGCTTTGATTTTGATACTTGTCTGACTCAGCTAGACACACTAGGGTGATCCCCAATGCAAAAATAAGGGAGCATATGATTTCTACCACCACAGCCTAGTGTGTATGAGCATCGCAACCCAAGCGTGATATCCCTGGTCATTGCAACCACAAAAACAAAGAAAATAGTGGAGAGGGCAAAGCAGTTTGTCCATTTATTTTTGTTTTGGAGGCCACGTCTAGTGATGTTCAGGACTTAATCCTGCTTCAGAACACAGGGATATTTCCTGGCATACTTGAGGGAGTGTGGAGGTCCATAGCAGGTGCCAGGGATTAAACTCAGGTCAGCTACATGCCAGAAAAAGCTCCTTATCTGTTGTACTATCTCTCCAATCCCAAAAGAATTATCTTCAAAATTAAGAAAATGTAGGAAAATGAATGAGTGAAAGATGACAGGGAAGTGGAAGGTTATTTTTCTTAACAAAAAGGGTGGGAGAAAGTAGGACACATGGTTAGAAAAGGGAAGAGGTTTGAGACGCCTTTTTCCCCCTTCTAAACTAGATGATCTATAATCTTAGAAAACACTAAGAATTGATGATCAAACAAGAGGCAATTTAAGGAGTTCATCTTTTCAATGAGGCTGATAGAAATGATATCTCATATAGGTAGAATTAATATAAAGTTCTGTATGCTCTAGGGAGCATTACTTTTCTTCATGTACTCTGTACAGTGCTCATACCATAAAAATTAGTGGATGCTTTTAAAAATAGGACTATAGAATAAAGAGGATCACAGAATTTGAGACCCTTTTTTGTGGTTCACCGTTGAGAGAGATACATAGATTGCCAACAGCCTGAAAGGTTCATCTAAAGAAGTGATTATAGTATTTCAGGAGCACAAGGGACACATTTGTATGATTCTTTTCCCTTAGATGTTATCGTTGCCTCGTGTAAGCTCTAAATTTATACTTAGGAATTTGCCTATTGGGTACAAACAACAGTAACGCAAGACGTGGTCTAAACTTCAGAGCAATGGAAGTTAAATGGTTCACGACATACAGGATTGAGTGGGAAACATTGGAAAACTGGGGGGTCAAAATGTTTGGGATTAAAGGAACCCCACATTGGGATTATATGAAATATTAGCGAAAGAAAGAAAGGAATGGGGCAGGACAAGATTCAGGACTGATGATTCAAAAACAAATTAAATATTGCTGTTCAGAACAGTAAAGGTACAGTGATGAAAAAAGGCAGCCAATATAAGTCCTGGATCCCTGTGTAGGGGAGGAAAAAAAGCAAAAGAGAGATGCTTTGGGATGTGGGGCTCTCTGGGTATTTACAGAAGTTAAACAAGTTGAGAGTCTCTCTGCTGTAGCCTGCAATCTTGGGGAATACATTTTTTAGAATAATCAAAATTCCACTAAATCAAACTATCTGTGGATAATAAACTAGCTCCTACGAAGTTGTCCTTAGCTTGGCATCTACCTTTGCACCAATTGAACACCTTAGTCATTTCTCCCAAGGTTGTTTTTTATTTATACTTTCGATTTTCTTTGCATTTCAGTGATAGTTGTCTTGGCACATAGTCTCAGCTGCAGACAGCTTTTATTTTTAGGTTTTCCTATTCAGAAAGTGTAGTTCCCGTTTAGGGACTTCACTGTCATTCTAAGCTTTTCCTGAGATATTACCCTGCAGCTTTCTTCAAATCGAAGTCACTGGGGAGGACTTTTGAAATACTGAAAAGACAACATTTTGTATTATGGAGAAAAAGCAACCAAAAAAAAGAGATACCAGAGCTAGTTAGATAACATGAAAAGGAATGGAAAATGAAGACCACAACCAAAAGGACAAATGACATAAATCAATTCTTTAATAAGCTAGTCAGAAAAAAAAGCACCATGACCAAAGGCAATAAGTTGATAGTTGCAAGCTGAGAAAGAAATTCTCATTTCGTAATTCCCCAAAGTACCCCCAGAGTACTGAGGTAATAAAAATACTTTCTACTGTTAAATTAAGAAAGCTTCCTTCTGGTCTACATTATTGGTAAATTGTTTGTTTTTTGTAGACTCAAACTCACTTAGCTAAAGATTTTCAAAGATAGTTATACTATTTGAAGCAGTCTTTGGTTAAACTTATGTTTTCAAAATGAATATTATGATTTAGGTAATAATTAGGCATTAACATATATTTTAATGCTTCTATAAATAATGTTAGTATGGGTTCCTTTACCCCCACTAACATTCGATATATGACACTAGATCACTTGATCACTTGAATCCCGTTATTCATTGATTTGCTCGAGCGGGCTCCAGTAACATTTCCATTGGACACTAGAAAGAGCAACAAATATCCATAAAGGTACAATATAGGGCAGACATGGTACCATTTAAATATGGAGGTGCTGATGCCCAAATATGCCACATTTGGATCCATTTGAAGATCCCAGAAGTAATGAAGGTCCAGCGAGGTTTCAGGAAGCTAGTTCCATGACAATTAAGTCATAGGAGTAATATTTCAGAAAACTTTAAAGTTTTGTGACCACCAAATAAGATCCTTCTCTCTTTATCTCTCTCTCTCCCCTCCTTCCATCCCTCCTTCTTTTCCCACCCACTTTTGCCTTCCCTCTCTCCCTCACTGGTTTAGGACCATATATGGTAGAGCCTAAAAAGGCATATGTGATGCTGGGGATTGAATTAATGTTGGCCACGTGCAAGGTACAGTGCTTAACCTCTGTACCATCTCTATTGTGCAAGGTTTCCTAGAAGAATTTAAGAAAAAAAATTCAGTAAATGGGAAATAATTGTGATCCAAAGCTGTAGTAGTGGTGGGTTTGGGGTTGAATATTGAATATTTGTAATAAATTGATATGAACATCTTTGTTAAAAATTGAGTAGAAACCCACAATGCTTAATAAGTTCAATAAATTAAAGCAATAACACAGATGGTCCAATTCTCACATAACAGTTTGGTAAAAGATCATGACTTTAGCAATACTATTCTGAGATATGTGTTCTAATAAGCAATATAATTAGTACCTGCTAACAAAGTAGGCATGTGAGGTTGGTGGGAAATGAGCGTCTTTGGTGGCAGTAAGGGCATATTGGTGGTGGGACTGGTGTTGGATATTGAATACCTGAAACGTACTGTGAACAGCTTTGTAAATCACATGTTTAAATAAAGTTTAAAAAATAAAAAACATACATAGTGTTAGTATACACAAAGTGAATTGTTAATGAAAAATTATTTGAGGTCAAAGCAATATTTGTAAAATTGTGGTGCAAAACCAAATGGATGGCTATCTGTGATCTTGTGGGTACAAATGCATATTTGCACTTATGCAGGTACACAGAATGTTTTTACTAATCTTAATAAAATTTAATTTTTTATTGATGACAAAAATATTTCTTAAAAATAAGTGGTATTTTTTTCCTATCTTAGTGTCTTATCACTTGAGGTCTCTCTATATAAAGATAACTAGTATATATTATGTACTATATATAAGACACTTATGTCCATTTTATACCATTGTTAACCACTTAAAATATCTCATTGATTGGCCCTGAAGCTCCACCTACTTGTTGACTCTACTTATTTGCCTTCTGCTCTTATTGAATATGGTGTTTTGCCCAGATTCAACTATTTTCAGCAGTGTGAGAAGTAAGACCCACAGCTTCACTAGTAACACCGGAAGAGAGACACTCTAGACCCATCCACTCCAGACCCACAGCCGCACTGCTCAGCCCCACGTGGAACAGCCCATGGAGTTCTGGAGGGCGGTAAATGGCTCAGCCAGCCCCTGGCCAAGTCCAGCATAGCTCCTAGGGTTCGCTCACACGTGCAGGAGGCCATGATGACTGGACTTGGAGTGGGGATTCGGGCTCCTCCTTCCTTTCCTCCACCTCCATGTCAGAAGGCATGGCTGCGAGCTCCAGCTCCCAACCACCACAGCCAGTAACCCCAGGAGAGAGAAATTCCAGACCCACAGCTGCGCTGGCTGAGCGACAGTTTTAGGTAATATTAGAAGTTAGGACCAGGTCCTTCCGAGGATCTTTCACATTTATACACTGAATACAGTTATAGGCAGGTTCTAGGCATATCCTATCATCCCAGTGAGCCCAGCAAGAAGCCAGAGAAACCCCTACACCATGAGGTCAGTTATCCTCAACATCTGGACTCCACAGCTACTCAGAGCTCCACCCAAGGGAAAAGCTGATCTCTTCCCGTTGTGATTCATCAGTAAATGCATGAGATGAGAGGCTACTCCTGAGAGTGTACTACCCACACGGCAGAGCCTGGAAAGCTACCCTTGTCGTATTTGATATGCCAAATACCAGTAACAGTTATAGACCTCATTCCCTTGACCTGAGGGAATGGTTTGAGGCTCTTCGGGTTTCTGGAGTGAGAGAAGATGCCCTTGGGCTACACTAGCAAGTGACAGGAATATGGAGATGTTACTGGTGCACGCTTGAGCAAATTGATGAGCAACGGGAAGACAAGCTATAGAAGTGATACAAGTGAGAAGTAATCCAAGATACAGGGGCAGGAGGGCAGGTTTCCAGAGTTAAGTTCCATCTTTTTGTTTTTATTTTCGGGGCCACATTGGCAGTTCTTGGGGTTTACTTCTGGATCTACACTCAGGAATAACTCCTGGTAAAGCTTGGGGTGCCAGCAACTGTAGTGCAAGCACCCAGTCACTATACTATTATGTTGGGATTCCACTGGGGTCCCCGACAATGTCAGGACAGAGTTTCTCTTCTACCTCCGGGGACGCCAGGGGAACGGATGAAAACTCACGAGTTCTGCGCAGTTCCAAAAAAGGCTTTTAATAGTACAAAAGCTCTTCCACAGCAATCCAATATAATGAAAAGAACTCTAGCTCTTGTCCAAACATAGACCATACGAAAGAGCCTAAGTCTCCCACCAAAGAGAAAGGATTTCACTGGAGAGGAGTCCTACCCAAAAGAAGGGGCAAAAAGGCCAAAAGCGAAAAGGAGAAGGGGCCTCAAGTCAGTCCCTTATATACACCAAAGTAATACAGGGAGGGTCAGGGAGGTGACAGGGAGGTGTCAACAAAGAACCCTAAACAGATTGTAAAAGGCGGTGCCACACCCTATTACAGGTATAAACAAAAATTAAACCAAGGACTAATCCCGAGATTATCTCTTATGTAAAACACTGGAGAGAGAACTGGTATAAATTAATATATCTTCATTTCATGAGCTTCATGTAATTTAGATGGTACCCACAAGGTCTTTCTTATTTATTATCTGCACCAGGCACAAGATTCTGAGTCTCTTGTTCTCCATATACTGAAAGGGTCACACTTGCCTGCTTGAGATCAAACTAGTATGATCACTGTATCACTGTATCACTGTCTTCCCATTCATCATCGATTTGTTCGAGTGGGCACCAGTAACATCTCCATATGTCCTGTCTCATGCTAATAGAGCCTAAGGGTAATGCTTGCTCCAGGAACATAAAGAGTCTCAAACCATTCCATCAGGCCATAGGAATGAGGTCTATAATTGTTACTGGTATTTGGCATATCAAATACGGCATGGGTAGCTTGCCAGGCTCTGCCGTGCAGGTGGCATACTCTTGTAGTCACCTCATTCTGTCAACTAGTATGATCCTTCCTATAATCTTCCTATAGTCTCAACATAGACAGGGTGTTAGTTTCCTGGTAAATTCTAACTGTCCTACACTGGATGCAGTGGATATAAAGAGGAGCTGTGCCCAATCTAGAAAACATAGAAGTCTTAGTAGATGTATAAATCAGAAGTTATTCAGAGTCAAGGTGACTTCTGTAACTGCCACACCCTCTAGCAGTGTTTACATAGAAGAGAGATATCATTAGAATGAAACTTGGTTTAAGATTAAGCTGTGAGTGGATAAAACAGCAAAGTTCCCAAACTTAAGCTAAAGTTGTCATCCAACACTATTACTCTAGCCCAAAGGTTGAATTCTGGCTTGTTATTTCCTCTCCTCCTTATCAGTGTCTTCTACTCTGATTACCATTTCTGATTACTCATTTGATCACACATTTTTCTATTCCCGCTTTTATTTCTGCTTATCACCAGAAATTGTTTGAGGGAATCTCAAAATCATCTTTACTTCTGATGTACAGTCTTTATGTCTATCTTCTTAAAACTGTTTACCCGTTGCCCTTATGTTTTAAAAATGTTTCTTTCCAGTTGTAGTGCTTCTCCCCACATTTACGTTATTCTGCCCCTTAGAAATACTCTTAATCAATGTGGTATCAAAGAAGCATATTGGCTCATAATTCATAAAAGTTTGAAGAATGAAAATCTATCTTGCATTTGTTTGATGTGTCCTCATAGATTTAATGATTTTTACTTTCTTAATCTAAAGTGTCTGTCACACTGATTGACAAATTATTCTTTGTGGTTGTAAGAAGTCATGCGTCAAGCTCTCCACAGCTAGTCACTAGTTCCTATTTGTGAACTGCTATTAATTTGGCTTCCTTTGTAAATACCAACACAAATTTAGGAAATAAACAGTAGTACTATTAGGGCAAGTTTTGGAATAATTTGGGCTTACAGTCATATCTCAACTCTATTATTTTATAACTATTTCCTGGATAAGAACAACAGTAATAAGTTTCCTATTTATCAGAGAGGTTGGTACATAGAAATTGGTGAACATGAGTTAACAATTATGGTGGTGATATAAACATGCTCCAAATCACTAAGAATTGGATGGAGGTTTTTTGTTTGTTAGTTTTCTTGCTTACTTTTGGGTCATACCCAGAAATGCTTGGGGCTTATCTCTGGCTCTGTCCTTAGAGATCACTCCTGGTGGGATTTGGGATTATATATATGGTGCCAGGGATCAAACCTAGGTCAGCCACATGCAAGGCAATTGTCCTAACTACTGTACTGTCACTCCAACCCCAGAATTAAAGATGGTCTTTAGAAGAATTTTTTTAGAATATGCAAGAATTCCTGAGATTTTTATGTCTCTGACATTCTGTCTAACCCTAGCAGAACTAACCAAAATCCTTTATTGACAAAGCTTATCAGTATTTTTTTTTTATTAAAAGACTTTAGAATGTCAGCATTTACATTTCTGGCTTTATGGAAATATGGTCTCTCCTAAAAGTCTCTGTTGACAGGTTCTACAGGTACACTACTTCCACTCTAGTCAAATGCTATCTCTGTCTTGTGACACACTTACTGGACATGTGACTCAGAGTTCATCAACTGACCTCAGGAACCACTTGGAAAGGTTTCCTCCTGCAATGACTCAACGTATCAGCTGTTCATATCAGCCATTCATGTAGTATCACTTAACACCAGCTGGAAATAAGGGCAGGAGGAAAATGCCACTCAACCACTTTTACCATTTCTATATTTTCTCATCATGAGGAGGGTCTCAGATGCTATGCTGTGTGTCATCAGTTGCCTTCTCCCGAGAGTTCTTCCTTGTCTCTTAGAAATTTGCTATTCAGAACTTTAATGGCAGGTCTTCTTTTAAAACTCTATGCATTACGAAAACAAATGTGATGACTGTACCTCCTAATTATTTCTTGATTCCCAGTTCCTTGCCCAGTATTACATAGAGGTTAACGAGCTTGTGGTTTACTACCAGGCCACTCAGTTAAAAAAATAAAACAAAACCAAAAAACAAATGTATACCTTTCTTCTATGTATGGATTTAGGCATGAAATTTAAATTATTTGCACTTAAGTTTGCTTGCTGAAGACATGTTATTTTAATAATAAAAGTATTCACCTCTTAGGAAAGATTAAATCAGTTAAAATTCATAAAGCAGTTAGAATAGTGCTTGACACACAGAGCAAGAAGCTATGAAAGTAGGTGCTCAATAAATATTTGATGGATGAATAAATGCCACAGTACTTCTAACCATCAGCATTCTGCAGACATCATTTAATCAATCTGAAGAGTCCGGCTGCCTTGAAAGTGTCTTGATCTTTTTTCCGCACATGTTTTTCACTTATTGCCTTGCAGGCTTTATTGTATTTGTGTCAAATCCATTTGTCTAAACATTTAAAAAAGCAATACAGTGTTACATCATCTTTAAAACTATTCTAATTTCACTTTGGATTTCAAGAAACTTCACATGCAAAATCCTTAATGTCCTCATTTAAGGTTTTATATCCAGTCAAACCCACTCACTTAATTGATATTAACAATGCTATGTATAATGTATACAAAGCATGCAGATTAACATTTTTGTGAGTATGTAGGAGTATTTCTGTGTGTGTGTGTGTGTGTGTGTGTGTGTGTGTGTGTGTGTGTGTGTTGGGAGTAGGGCTGGCAATGCCAAAGATGAAGTTTCTGCTCTATAGAATTTTGAAATGTAATAAAGAAGATAACCATGCAAAAAACTAACTCAATCACAAGGCCCAATCCTCTGGGAGCCTGTGGATATCTGCTTCCTGCTCTGGGAAAGTGTAATCTCTCTGTGTCGACAGTTTTACCCAGTCTGGCATCTGAGTTCCACTGTAGACTCCTAAGGTTTCACTTTATCACTTTGTACAATACCCCACTTCTTTGTACACAGAAAGTTAATGCTGCCATTAGCACTATGAGAAAGTTTTTTTTTCTCTAAAAGGAATAAAAGAGATACTATGGAATTATAAAATAAGGCAAGACTGTCAGCAAAATGACTTTTCCCAAAGAGAGAACAATGAAAGCAATTAAACAAGGCAAATAAGACGACGACTGAGTTGGTTGAAGCTTGGGTCCCTCCCACATTTCCTCCTCTTCCTCGTTCTTTTGACATTGAGTCGATCTCTTCTTTGGGTTATTTATTTCTCAGGATTGTAATACTCTGAGAATTCCCAGAGGAGAGACTGTAGGAATCTGTCAGTGGCAGCATCTTTTCTAGCAGAAAAACAGAGAGAGAGAGAGAGAGAGGGAGGAGAGAGAGAGAGAGAGAGAGAGAGAGAGAGAGAGGAGAGAGAGAGGAGAGAGAGAGAGAGAGAGAGAGAGAGAGAGAGAGAGAGAGAGAGAGAGAGAGATTTCCTTTCCTGGCAGCTCAATATTTTCTTCTTCACATTGGCTGAATTCCTCTAGTTTAGTTCCTCACAAATATCAGGGTTGGTTGCCCCCTCTGAGACAACTCCCTTCATTATGATTATCAGTGTTAATGCCATGTCATTAATCCTCATGGGGATATGGAGCCTCACACTGAATGCATTCGGAAGGTCACCATGGAAACATTTGTCTCCATAGCTGACTCATTGCAATCCCCATAACTGCTGAACCACATCCTGCCTGCCATCTGAATCGCACTGGATGAAGCCACAAATTTGGCATCTCCTATAGGGTCATATTCTTTTTAAAAGGCTGTTAAAAATCTATGTCAAGGGACTGTCCCCCAGGCTTATAGTAATAATACTATTGGAGATGTGTTTATGTGGGTGATGTTATATAATTAGCTATTAACACATATTAATAAACAAGTGCAGTAAACATTACGTGTGGTATTTTCAGTACTCGGTTACTGGTAAATGTTGTGTAGATAGCCACCAGCAATGAAAACATTTTCATGTAAGAAAATAAGTAAAATATCTGTACTCAACTAAGAGAAAGTCCTCTTGGGGTGAATGTGGCCTATCAGCTTGTATCACAGTAAATTGGAAGGGAATAAAATTGTCTTTGCTATAAATTTCTTTGCCTGTTTCAATGGGAGAAATAAAGGCAAGATAATCCCAGTAGAAAAATTGTATTTGAGGATTGCAGACTTCTCACTGAGTTTTCTCATGGGAAGGCCAGATATCAGCATTTCCTAGATGGGAAATAAGTTCTAGCTGGGAGATATCAGGCTTAAATAAAATCACATGAGAACTACAGCTTGCATCCCAGCCATCTTAGCACAGCTAAATAGAGCAATCTGTCTAGGCTTTTTCTTCTCAGGGATGGCCATAATTATACAAACCGGGCCTGGCAGGAGATGCCAGCATGAGAGAAAAAGGAAACAGAAGCTTTCCTGAGCAGTGACTGGTCACTGAACCTTCAGAGGAAGGTAGGACATTCTTCTCATTTTTTTTTAACATGGAATCCCAGTAGGAAGCCTTAATCGAGTGTACTAATAGTAAACTTTTATATTGCACATGCTTAAACATATGTTGAGTCATATACATCAGCTCATTTGATTCTATCAAGTATTGTATGATATAGGCAATGTTTTAGACTTTGTTAAGAAGCTGAGGCATAGAGTAGTTGCGTGACTTCTCCATGGTCACTTAGCCTTTGCATGGCTGAACTAGGACATCAACCCTAGAAGTCAGCCTCTCAGTGTGTTCACTTTACAGTAAGCCATTTATTCATCTCCATGGTGCTCTGTCGGGGACACTGCCAGCTTCCCCAACAATGCCGGGTGCAAGTTCCCTTCTACCTCCAAGGCCGGCGGGAATGGATGAAGACTCAGGAATACGATGCAGTTTTAAAAGGCTTTACTTATCACAGGTTCAGGCATACAAATCCACAATAGGGAAAACCCTGTGCTTAGGATTCCTGGCTAGAACCCCAGTCACATGTAGGCCAAAATGGAGGCCACCACGTGTAAAGGAAGAGGAGACAAAGACAAGACTCCCAAGAAGGGTGCGAGCTCACAAAGAGAGAGCCCAAAAAGAGAGTGCCAGAGAGGAAGCAGGCTGGTTTTATACCCCATACAACTCAGACCTCCCTCCCATTATTATGGAAAGCAGGGAGGGTCAAATGCCCCTCAGGTATTTTCTCTCAGCACCTCACCTAGGCTCTTTTATATGCTAATGTATTGAGCCAAGATCTGCCTGGAAAAGCCTTTATAGGGTAGAGAAAGGGGTTTCTGAGATGGCATGCCTCTGTACCAAAAGTCTAATAGACTACCCCCTTATCTAAGAAGTGATTTGCAGGAGGCAACCCAGAGCAGATGTGGAGGCTCTTAGAGGAGTCTTGCAACAGTGCTCCCTTCTCCTTCTTTTCATTTCCTCCTGTTTCCTGCTTTCCTCATTTCTCTCATCTCCACAGTCTCATTTTCTCTTCCTTCCTCCCCCTTTCCTACACTCCTCCATCGGCCCTCCATCTTTCCTCTCTCCACTCTCATTCCCACTCCTTTTCTCTTTCACTACAAAGGATCAGCTGATTTTTTTTTTACCTGAAGCTGCCGAAACCTCCACCAACTCCCTACCCCCACCTCAAATAATGGATTGTAAACTCTCCTATGCTAACTTGTTTTGAGGAACTTCACCTGACAGTGTTCAGGGCTTACTCCTGGCTCTGTGTTCAGGGATCACTCCTGGCAGTGCTGGGGAACAGGGCACATGTTACCTCATGGTCAGGCTCATGCAAGGCAAGTATCTTAATTCTTGTACTATCCGTCTGGCCCACTTCCAACCTAACTTATAACTGCAGATCAGGAAAAAATAGTCTTTTCTTCTCATTTCCCTCTTCCCATTATTCCCCTCCGATGACTTCCTCCCTCTTCACTGTCAAAGAACTCTCTAAAAGGCTGGGTTATCTTAAGCTGGTAGGATGAATTCAATCCTGTTGTTTATTCTGGAGTTCTCCTGTTTCATGAACTCTTGATTTTTCTAAGACCTATGTTATTGAAGTTTACAATATACATGTGGCTATTAAATATACCATATTTATGGTGCTGTGTTCCCCAGCAAATCCATGTGTTGAAACTTTAACACTAATTGAGATAATATGTAGAGAGGTCTTTTTCCCATTATTTAAATTATACCATCATGAGATATATAGTTATGTCTGGGATGCCACTGGGGTCCCCCCTAACAGTGCCGGGAAGCGAAGTTCCCTTCTACCTCCAAAGCCAGTGGGGAATGGATGAAGACTCAGGAATCCGATGCAGTTTTTAAAAGGGCTTTACTATCACAGGTTCCAATATACAATCCAAGAGCAGGGGAAACCTCCGGACTCTGGGTTCCCTGCTAGGCCCCAGCTAGGTGTAGGCCAAGATGGCTGCCACCACGTGTTGAGGCCCAACAGAAAATGGAGAGGATGGAGAAGCAAAACGCCAAGGGAAGTCGAAATGGCAAAAAAAGGGGAAAAGAGAGAGCTTTTTTCTTCTTGCAGCTTATTTTATAGCTAGAAATCCGCCCAAACTCCCCAGCCCAGCCAAGAATGGGCTGGGCTATCTAGAAATGAAAACAGGAAAATAGCTCTATAGAAATATAGCAACTTCAGGAGGCCTTCTGGCTGTTTACAAGGACCCAGAGCTAATTCAAAGCCTCCTAGCAGAGCTGGGAGGAGCAGTAAGCTAAATATAACTTCCCCTGGCAGGGAGGGTCAAATGCCCTCAGACAATTTCTCCCAGCACCTCACCTAATGTCTTTTTATATGCTAATGTCTTGAGCCAAGATCTGCCTGGAAAAGCCTTTATAGGGTAGAGAAGGGGGTTTCTGAGATGGCATGTCTCTGTACCAAAGACTAACACTAATGCAGTTAAATATTTCTCCAAGCCTATACAAGTCTTGTCTACTTCATGGTAGTTTTGTATTTTAGTTGCCTTTGAGTTATCAGGGGAGCCATGCTTGCTTGCTTGGAGGCAAACAGCATTTCTTTCTGGTCTAATTACTTAGGGATTCAACATGGCCAGGCAAATATGTTGGTAAGATCTAGCTAGTCCCATGATGATTGTGGTAGCATGAGAGAATATTTATACCAGGTAGTACAGAATACATGGTCAGATAAACTGCCACATTTAGACTACCCCCTTATCTACGAAGTGATTTGCAGGAGGCAATTGAGAGCAGATGCAGAGGCTTTTAGAAGAATCCTGCAACACAGTTACAAAGATGTTCATGTTTCGGTTTCAGTCATACAGGGTTCTAGCACCCATCCCTCCACCAGTGCCCATTTCCCACCACCTATGTCCTCTGATTCCTCCCCCTTCTCCAGGCTGCCTCTATGGCAGACACTTTGCCTCTTCTCTAGAGAGGTCTTTGCTTTTTTTTTTTTTTGGGTCACACCCGGCAATGCTCAGGGGTTACTCCTGGCTCTGCACTCAGGAATTACTCCTGGCACTGCTCAGAGGACCATATGGGATTCCGGGAATCGAACCCTGGCCAGCATGGGCTGGCGTGCAAGGCAAATGCCTTACCCGCTGAACTATCGCTCCGGCCCCCTCTAGAGAGGTCTTAAAAAGTTAATATTCCTTTAAAATTTTAATTAAGATTAAACAAGGTTGTTGGGGAGCCACTGGGGTCCCCAACAGTATCAGGACAGAAGTTCTCTTCTACCTCCAAGGATGACGGGGAACAGATGAAAACTCACAAGTCCAGCACAGTTCCAAAAAAGGCTTTTAATAGTACAAAAGCTCTAACACTGAAATCCAATATGATTTAAGAACTTTAGCTCTGGTCAGAATTTAAACCATACAAGAGAGCCCAAGTCTCCACCAAAGAGAGAGGATCTGACCCGAGAGTAGTCCTACCCAAAAGAAGGAGCAAAAAAAAAGGGGGGCAGGGGCCTCAAGTCAGTCCCCTTATATACACCAAAGTAATCCTACCTCTTGTTCCATTGAGAGTGAATGGGGCCTCTGGAACTAGTTCATTTTTCATGAACATAGTTTTGTTGAGATTCAGCTGTAGACCTATCTTTCCACATTCTCTATCAAAGTCAGGCAGCATTTGTGCTGCTTGGCTAATGTTTGGTTTTATTAGAACCGATGTCATCAGTGAAGCGGAGGTGGTGTAGTTGCCGACCATCTATCTTCACTCCCATTCCTTCCCATTCTAATTGTTGCATGATGTTCTCGAGGGTGGCACTGAAGAGTTTTGGTGAAATGGTATCACCCTGCCAAACCCCTCTTTTGACATCAATGATCACTTCTTTGTAGAATGGTGAGATCCTGGTGGTGAATCTGTAATACAGCTCACAAAGAATCTTGATGTATTGGGTTTGAACGCCCTGTTTGGCTAGGGCTTCGATGACTGCGTCAGTCTCCACAGAATCAAAGGCTTTCTTTAAATCAATGAACGTGAGACAGAGTGGCATCTTGAACTCCCTACAAATTTCAATAAGCTTGTTTACCATGTGGATATGGTCGATTGTGCTGAATCCTTTCCGAAGCCAGCTTGCTCACATGGTTGTTCTTCATCTAATGTTCTGCCAATCCTGTTCAGGATGACTTGAGTGAACAGCTTGTAGATGACAGACAACAGGCAGATAGGGCGATAGTTGCTGATGTCGTGGATGTCTCCCTTCTTGAACAGTAGAATTGTCCTGCTGGTTTTCCACTGGGAGGGCACCTTGCATTCAGACAGGTAGCTTATGAAGAGCCGAGTCGGTGTATTGATGAGTACTGAAGGCAGATTATTTAGGTATTCAGGTCTGACTTTGTCTGGGCCTGGTGCTGTTCCTTTCTTTACCAACAAAATGGCATGTCAGATTTCGAAGGGAGAACATTGGGAACGACACATATATCCTGGGCGGAATTTGGTATGTGGGCAGGTAGACGTGGCTATCAAAGAGATCTGAGTAGAAGTCATGGATAATCTTCTCCATTGCCTTTCTGGAAGATGTGATAGATCCATCAGGATGTTGGAGAACAGTCATCTTGGTCTTATTAGTTGGCAAACTGAATGAAGCAGTTATGTGTACCTCACTGAGAAGTCAACATGATGAATGACCTAAAACCTGAGCTGTGCAGGGGGAAGAGAGCAGCATAGAGTGCCTTCAAAAGCATAGAAGAAATAGCTAAAAAGTCAAGAAACCTCTGGCTCCGGGCACATCTCTTAGACTCCACTGTTCTCCCTGCATTAAATACGCTTCAGAGACCTGGGCCCTATGAAAGCAGGATGAGAATGCTATTCGGGTCTCCCAGAGAGGAATCGAAAGAGCTATGCTTGGAATATCACACCTCACTCAAGTGACAGAAGGAATCTGGAGCTCCGACCTCCATTGCTGTTCCAGAGTCAGGGACACTGTCTCGTTTGCCAAGGCATCGGAAATCAGATGGGTTGGACATGTAATGCGATTAGGAGACAACCGCTGGACTAGAGCCATTACCGACTCGATCCCATGGAATGTCAAATGATCACGTGGCCGCCCACCTAAAAGATGGTCAGACTTCTTCCTCAAGACCCTCAATGAATGGTTTGAGGCTCTTCATATTCCTGAAGCAAGCAGATGCCATTGGGCTACACGGGCATGTGACAGGTTCAAATGGAAATGTTACTGGCACCTGCTTGAGCAAATAGATGAATAATGGGATGTCTAGTGATCAAGTGATAAAGTGAATCCCTATCTCTGACAGGGAAGTGTCCTGTCAACAAAGAACCCTAAACAGCTTGTAGAAGAGTGGTGCCACACCCTATCATAGGTATAAACAAAGGATTATGCGGAAGACACATCCCCTTCTTCTGAGAAGGGTTTATATCTTATGTAAAACATGGAGAGAGAGGGGGCTGGTATAAAGTAATACATCTTAATTTCATGGACTTCATGTAATAGATGGTACCCACAAGGTCCTTTTTATTATTATCTGCACCAGGGTGAATCTGAGTATCTTTTTCTCTGTATACTGAAAGAGTCACACGGGCCTGCATGAGGGCAAACCAGTATCATCCTTCTTATAATTTTGAAGATAGCCTCAATGTAGCCAGGGTGGTAATCTCCTGGTAAATTCTAACTGTCCCACACTGGGTGCAATGGGTATAAAGAGGAGCTGTACCCAATCTAGAAAACATTGAAGTCTTAGTAGATGTATAATAAGTCAGAAGTCATTCAGAGTCAAGGTGGCTTCTGTAACTGCCACACCCTCTAGCGTTGTTTACATAGAAGAGAGATCTCATTAGAATGAACCTTGGCTTAAGAACATGTAAGTAGATTAAGCTGTGAGAGGGTTAAACAGCAAAGCTCCCAAACTAGCTAAACCTGTCATCCAACACAAGGTAAAAGGTGCCATTCCAGAATATTTATTCAGTACCCATCTGATAAGGGCTTAATATCCAAGATATACAAGGCACTGGTAGAATTTTACAAGAAAAAAAATCATTCAAACCCATTAAAAAAATGGGAAGAAGAAATGAACAGAAACTTCCTCAAAGAAGAAATTCAAATGGCCAAAAGACATATGAAAAATGTTCTCCCTCATTAATCATCAGGGAGAGCAAATCAAAACAACAATGAGATATTATTTCACACCATAGAGACTGGCACACATTCAATAGAGCAAGAACAGCCAGTGCTGGTGTGGATGTGGGGAGACAGGGACTCTCATTCACTGATGGTGGGTTACTGTCTGGTCCAGTTTTTTTTTTTCTTTCAATATGTTCATGAAAAATGAACTAGTTCCTGAGGCCCCATTCACTCTCAATGGAACAAACATCTCTGAATGCAGCAGTTATGTGTACCTAGGCTCGAGAAGTCAACATGATGAACAAACTAAAACCTGAGCTGCGCGAGGAAGAGAGCGGCATGGAATGCCTTCAAAGGCATTGAAGAAATAGCTAAAAGGACAAGGAACCTCCGGCTCCAGGCACATCTCTTGTGCCTGAGACTCCACTGTTCTCCCTGCATTAACATACGCCTCAGAGACCTGGGCCCTATGAAAGCAGGATGAGAATGCTATTCGGGTCTCCCAGAGAGGAATCGAAAGAGCTATGCTTGGAATATCACATATCACTCAAGTGAGAGAAGGAATCCGGAGCTCTGACCTCTGTCGCTATTCCAGAATCAGGGATGCTGTCTCGTTTGCCAAGGCTTCAAAAAATCAGATGGGCTGGATATGTAATGCGATTTGGAGACAACCGCTGGACTAGAGCCGTTACCAACTGGATTCCACGGGATGTCAAAAGATCACGTGGCTGCCCACCTACAAGATGGTCAGACTTCCTTGTCAAGACCCTGAAGGAACGGTTTGAGGCTCTTCATGTTCCTGAACAAACCAGATGCCATTGGGCTACATTGGCACGTGATAGGGTCCAATGGAAATGTTACTAGTGCCCGCTCGAGCAAATTGATGAATAACGGGATTCAAGTGATCAAGTGATCAATATGGATATTCCTCCAAAAACTAGAAATTGAGCTCCTATTTGACCCAGTAATACCAGTCCTGGGGCCCCAAAACACACAGTAGAAACACCATTTGCACTTTTTTTTTTTTTTTTTTTTTTTGCTTTTTGGGTCACACCCGCGACACTCAGGGGTTACTCCTGGCTTTGCACTCAGGAATTACTCCTGGCAGTGCTCGGGGGACCATATGGGATGCCGGGGATCGAACCCCCGCCGGCACAGGCCGCCACGTGCAAGGCAAACGCCCTACCCGCTGGGCTATCGCTCCGCCCCACCATTTGCACTTGTATATTCATTGCAGTACTACTAGCTTGAGAACAGAAAAGTGAATAAAGAAACTATGACACACCTATACTTTGGAATGAAGTCATATAATTTGCTTAAAAATAAATGAACATGGGGATTATCATACTGAGTGAAATTGTCAGAAGGAAAAGGACAGTTACAGAATGACAGCACTCATCTATGTGATATAAAAAATATTTGAGACTAATATCCAAGGCTAGTCAGAACAGGGTCCACGAGGAGCTGTTAAGGATTAGAATCTACCACAAGTGTGTGGGGTGCAGAGATTAGGTAAGACAAAAAGCATCAGTCTGCCAATAATAGTTGGAAATGGTAAAAAACTAAACTAGGACTAAAAAGAAGGTATAGAGATATGCATGATAACCCTCAGTGTATGCATTGCAAACCACAATGCACAAAAAGAAGAGAGAGAGAGAAGAGACAGAGAGAGAGGTAAAAGTACTTGCTATAGAGACAGGTGAGGGGGTGGGGAGGACGTTGGTGGTGGGAAATGTGCACTGGTGAAGGAATGGGTTCTGATACTGTTTGACTGACATCCAATCATGGACAGGTTTGTAACTATCTCATGGTGATTTAAGAAAAGATTTAAAAAAGTGCTGTCCCAAAATGATTTGACTGTTCCTTATTTTTTAATATGAAAATAAAGAGACATTGAAGATGGTTCTATTCAAAGAAAAGGTATGTGAAGACACAAGGAAGGAGAAGACCTCAGGAAATGTTGCTGACACTTTGAACTTGGACTTTCTGTCTCCAGAATGGCAAGAACATACCTCACAGATGGTTCAGTCCCTCAGTCTGTGTGTTTTGTTATGGCAGGTAAATACATATGGAGAGACACACAATTTTACAATGTCCAGTTTGAGGGACATTTCATATCTATGTGCTTATTAAATCACTACTGAGCAATAGTAGATCATTTAAAATTCTGTGATGCTTTCTCATGATCTTTATCACTCATTAAAATAAAACAACTAGTGTCTGTATTTTCAGATCTGCCAATAGAGAGGATACATGTGTGTGGACCAACCCTCGGTCATGTGGGAAGATGCTGACATTCCAGGGTCCTTCATGTTGCTCCCTGGTTGAAGGAGTTGGGGTCAGCATACTGCTTAGCTCAATATCTATTGGATTTTTACATTTTCATTTACTTTGGGTCATACCTGTTCATTATAAGGGATTATTCTTACTCAGTGTCTGGGCCCCAGGCTGAATTTTTTTTTTCCTCTTTGGGTTACACCTGGCAATCAGGGGTTACTCCTGGCTCTGCACTCAGGAACTACTGCTGGCTGTGTTCAGGGGACCATATGGGATGCCGGGTATCGAACCAGAGTCAGCTGTGTGCAAGGCAAATACCGTACCTGCTGGATTATCGTTCTGGTCCCAAGGTTGGAATATTTTTAGTTTCTTCTTCGTATTATTATTTTTGCTTTTTTTGGGTCACACC
The DNA here is from genome assembly GCA_021461705.1 of Cryptotis parvus. Classification (NCBI taxonomy): domain Eukaryota; kingdom Metazoa; phylum Chordata; class Mammalia; order Eulipotyphla; family Soricidae; genus Cryptotis; species Cryptotis parvus. The sequence continues at coordinate 58,894 of JAJIBD010031809.1, forward strand.
CGGCAATGCTCAGGGATTTCTCTTGGCTCTGCACTCAGGAATTACTCCTGGCGGTGCTCGGGGGACCATATGGGATGCAGGGGATCGAACCCGGGCCGGCATGGGTCGGCCGTGTGCAAGGGAAATGCCCTACCCGCTGGACTATAGCTCCGCCCCAGTTTCTTATTTTTTGTATCATAAACTACTTGAAGCATTCAAACAATACAGATGTGAGCACAATAAACTTATCACCTGATTTCAATAGAGGCAATTTACTGTGTTTATATGTGGAAAAAATTAAAACTACTCTAGTAAATGACAGTTTATTCTGTTTTCTTAATAAAGGTTAAGGTTTCTGGGTTTTGCAAACAAAAATTCCTCTAAGAAAATTAAGTAAAAACACATCATAACGGTAACTCCCATAAATGCTGATCTCTTTTATTTTGAAGAGTGGAGTGTGTGAGGTCCCAAGCAGTGCTTAGGCAGTTTCAGGGCCTCACCTGAGATTCTCCTTCAACTATGCCAATGGTTCAGTGTAAGGACCCAGGGAAATGATACCGGCTCAGGATCGGCAGTGCTGAAGGTATCCGGTCACCTCAGCAGAGCTGGTCACCCCTCAGGGCCACATTCAGCAGTGTGTGGCCTCCAGGCTGCTCCCTGCGGTGCTTGGCGGATCATGTGATGTTGGAATTGGGTCCAGGCGGTACATTCCAGGCATGTGGCCTAACCCCTGTGCTATCTTCTGGGCCTGCATTTTCAACAAGTACATATTTTCCTCTTGTTGCATTCCCTCTGTGAATCATCTAATCAGTGAATCTAAGGAAATACTCCAGTTCAAATTCATGCTCCTCACTTTGATATGTGACCGGTAAGTCAGTCCTGATTTTAAAGATGCAACTGTAACTTTGAAGAAGCCATAGCAAGTGGAAATTTAAGTAGATGTGGGGCTGGCCAGTATGACTAATGCTATTTATCTCATTTCCAGCCTCCAGAAAGGATAGGCCTTGGAATTTACTTACTTAGCTTGTGCTCTAAACAGATCTCTAGGAGATGCAAAGTGTTGAACTATCCTTTAAAGCCTGGGGAGGGTCACTAAACCTTTAGAGGAAATTTGAACAAGGTTGAACTTGTTCAAATTCAGACTAAATTCATCTAAGATCAGACTAAATTAATCAAAGAATTACTCCCACACACTTGAAGTTGATTTCACCTATCGTCAAGACCTCCTGATCCATTTTTGCCTAGCCTTGGATATTGGTATCATGCTATATGTATATATATCTCCACAAATAAATATAAATACAAAAAATACAAATAAATATAAATACAGATATTTATATAGACAGCATATATATCCACAAATAAATATAAATACAGTCATTCTATACCTGTCCTTTTCCTCCTGGCTAATTTCACTCAGTATGATCCTCTCCATGTCCATCCATTTCTTAACAGCTGTATAGTATTCCATTCTGTAGATGTACCAAAAGTTTCTTTATCCAGTCATCTCTTCCTGGGAGCTCTGGTTGTTTCCAGATTCTGGCTATTGTGAATAGTGCTGCTATGAGCATAAAAGTGTAGATGATGTTTCTTCTATGTGTTTTTAGCTTCCCAGGGTATGACTGAAACCCAAACATGAACATCTTTTGTTCATCAATTGATGAACATCATCAATTGTATATCTCATGGTGGTATAATAAATATTAAAAATATAAAATAATTAAATGCTCTGAGTATTCATGATTCAATGCAATAAACATGAAAAAGCTAAAAATATTCATCAAAGATTTGCTGATGGAATTCAAGGAGTAAAAGCTAATACAATTTGTCTAAAGAGTACTGTGTCTTAAGGGAACACATTTAAAAGGAGGAAAGTAACATTTTAAGGAAAACAAATTACACCAAGTTAGCAATAAGCTTGGAAGATATTAAATTTATACCAGTTTCTACTATTTTATTAGTGATATTTTTTTTTCTTAAAATTTTTTGTTTATTTAATTATTTTATATTTGTGAGATTACCCATTCTAGCATGTTGAAGGTGAACTCTAAATAATTTTTTTGTATTTAAATATTTTTACTACGAGATAAAATTCAATAATCACAACACGCCCTTAGTAAATTTATAATTACACAGCACATTCTCAGTAAATAATCCTAAATTGCTTTTATTAGTATATGGACTTCTTATTTGTTTTTTTTTAATGTTAAACTTTATTTTAACATTAGGATTTACAAAATCATTCACAGTACAGTTGTTTCAGGTATTTAGTAGTCTAACACCAGTCCCACCTCCCATGTGGCCTTACCACCACCAACGATCCCCATGCCAGTTCCCTTAGCAGGCACTAATTATATTGCTTATTACAGTATATATCTTGGAATGGTATTGCTAAAGTTATGACCTTTTTACTGAGTTGCTACATGCAAATTGGATCATCCATGTATTGCTTTCACTTATTATACTTATTAAATGTAGTGGACTTCTACTTTTTTTTTTTAACAAAGATGTTCATGTTAATTTCTTACAAATATTTAATATTCAACCACAAACCTACCATCATTTCAAATGTGGAGGAAATCACAATTATTTCAAATTTTTCTAACTACTCCTTGAGCCTATCCTAAGCAAACCCTCAATAATTTATTTTTTTTAATTTTTGCTTTTTTGGGTTACATCTGGCAATGCTAAATGGTAACTCCTGGCACTGCTTGGGGGACCATATGGGATGCTGGGGATCAAACATGAGTTGGCTGTATGTAAGGCAAACACCCTGCTGGACTATTGCTCCATCCTTATTTTATATTATTTGTTATAACTAATTTGCTAAATATGGTCAAGAAATATTTTCTTAAAAGTACGTTAATGACAATCAATGTCACGATGGAGTCATTAAACCATTATTTCATATATAAAAATCACTGATGGATTGCTACAGGATAGGCATTGTGCCTATTTTTTTAAAAAATTTTTTATTTTTACAATTACAAAGATATACAATTAAAAAGTTCATATTTGGGTTTTGGTCATACAGTGTTCCAGCACCCATCCCGCCACCAGTGCCCATCTCCCACCAACAACGTCCCCGGTTCCCTCCCCTCCCCCAGCCCTCCTCCTTGGCAGGTTCTTTATTTCTTTCCATTTCTCTCTCTTTCTCTTTTCCTTTCCCTCTAGACTATGGATTACAGAACATACATTAAAGGGTTGTCATGTGTATCTTTTTGCCTCTATTTAATGCTCAGTTCTAGGTTGGCATTAGTACCCTCGGCAATTGTTAGCACCCTGCTCCATTTTCTGTCTTACCTAGCCTCTGACTCCCACACGTTTGTGATAATTTCCATTTTTGACAAGATCTCCTGATATATGTTTCACTTGACCTTTGATATTGGTATCATAATATGTACCTATATATTTATGTTATGCAGATAAATGCAGTCATTCTGTATCTGTCTCTCTCCTTCTGGCTAATTTCGCTCAACATAATCTTCTCCATGTCCATCCATTTATAGGCAAATTTTATAACTTCATTTTTCCTAACAGCTGCATAGTATTCCATTGTGTAGATGTACCAAAGCTTTTTTTATCCAGTCATCGATTTTCGGGCACTCTGGTTGCTTCCAGATTCTGGCTATTGTGAATAATGCTGCTATGAACATAAAAGTAGGGATGGTGTTTCCGCTGCGTATTTTTGGCTTCCCAGAGTAGATTCCCAGGAGTGGTATGGCTGGGTCAAATGGGAGTTCAATTTCTAGTCTTTGGAGGAATGTCCATATTGTTTTCCAGAAAGGCTGTACCAGCCGGCATTCCCACCAACAGTGGATGAGTGTCCCCTTTTCCCCACATCCACGCCAGCACTTGTTGTTCTTGCTCTTTTGAATATGTGCCAGTCTCTGTGGTGTAAAGTGGTATCTCATTGTTGTTTTGATTTGCATCTCTCTGATGATTAGTGATGATGAGCATTTTTCCATGTTTTTTTGGCCATTCGAATTTCTTCCTTGCTGAAGTTTTTGTTCATTTCTTCTCCCCATTTTTTGATGGGGTTGTTTGTTTTCTTCTTGTAAAGTTCTACCAGTGCCTGATATATCCTGGATATTAACCCCTTATCAGATGGGTATTGGGTGAATATCCTTTCCCATTCTGTGGACTCCTTTTGTATCTTAGTCACTGTTTCTTTTGAGGTGCAGAAGCTTTTCAGTTTCATGTAGTCCCATATGTTTATCTTTTCTTCTAGTTGCTTTGTTAGTGATGTTTCACTTTTTGAAGATGCCTTTAGCTTCAATGTAGTGGAGGGTTGTTCCTATATTTTCTTCAATGTACTTTATGGATTCAAGTCTGATATTGAGATCTTTAATCCATTTTGATCTGATTTTTGTGCATGGTGTTAGACACAGGTCCAAATTCATTTTTTTTATATGTCGCTGCCCAGTTTTCCCAACACCACTTGTTGAAGAGGCTTTCCCTTACTCCATTTTAGACTCGTTGCACCTTTATCAAAGATTAAATGATCATGTGTTTGAGGTTGGATGTCAGGATACTCAATTCTATTCCATAGGTCCACAGGTCTGTTTTTATTCCAATACCATGCTGTTTTAATGACTACTGCCTTGTTGTACAGTTTGAAGTTGGGAAAGGTGATGCCTCCCCATCTTCTTTTTCCCGAGAATTGCTTTAGCGATCCTTGGGGGTTTATTGTTCCATACAAATTTCAGGAGTGTTCGTTCAATTTCTTTGAAGAATGTCATGGGTATCCTTATAGGGACTGCATTGAATCTGTACAGAGCTCTAGGGAGTATTACCATTTTGACAATGTTGATTCTCCACATCCATGAGCAGGGAATATGTTTCCATTTCCTTGTGTCCTCTTTTATCTCTTGGAGCAATGTCTTGTATTTTCTTTGTACAGGTCCTTTACACACTTGGGTAAGTTGATTCCTAGGTATTTGATTTTCTGTGGCACAATTGTGAATAAAATTGTTTCCTTAATATCCGTTTCTTCTCTTTTGTTATTTGTATATAGGAAAGCCACCAACTTTTGGGTGTTGATTTTGTATCCTGCCGCTCTATTATATGCGTCTATTGTTTCTAGGAGTTTTTTGGTAGAGTGTTTAGGGTTCTCTAGGTATAATATCATGTCATCTGCAAATAATGATAGCTTGACTTCTTCCTTGCCTATCTGGATGCCTTTGATGTCCTTTTTCTTCTCTGATTGCTATGGCAAGTACTTCCAGTACTATATTGAATAAAAGGGGTGAGAGTGGGCAACCTTGTCTTGTCCCTGATCTCAGGGGGAAGGCTTTCAACTTTTCCCCATTGAGAATGATGCTCGCTGTGGGCTTTTGGTAGATGGCTGTAACTATCTTGAGGAAAGTCCCTTCAATTCCCATTTTCTGGAGCGCTTTAATCATGAACGGGTGCTGGATCTTGTCAAATGCTTTCTCTGTGTCTATTGATAGGATCATATGGTTTTTATTTTTTCTCTTACTGACATGATAGACTCGCAGACATGGGGCAGAGCTGCTACTGGCTCTCCCTGTGACCAGCCACTCACGAGGTGCCCGGGAGGGATGGTGGGTTCTAGCCCTGGCCCACCATCCCAGCAGAGCCTCGCAACAAGCTAGACGACCCCCCCACTCCATGAGGGCCTCCATTTTCCACATCCGGACTTCTCTCGTCAGACCTCCACCCAGCAGACCAGCCTATCAGCGCCCGGCTCATCGAGTTCCACCCTGCAGCAGTCTTTCTTAAATCCGGCTCAGGTATGCCGGTCCAGAGACTCGCAGACATGGGGCAGAGCTGCTACTGGCTCTCCCCTGTGACCAGCCACTCACGAGGTGCCCGGGAGGGATGGTGGGTTCTAGCCCTGGCCCACCATCCCAGCAGAGCCTCACAACAAGCCAGACGACCCCCCCACTCCATGAGGGCCTCCATTTTCCACATCCGGACTTCTCTCTCGTCAGACCTCCACCCAGCAGACAAGCCTATCAGCGCCCGGTTCATCAATAAATGTTGGACTTAGAGATGCCTACAAGAGTATGCTACCTGCACGGCAGAGCCTGGCAAGCTACCCGTGTTGTATTTGATATATATGCCAAATACCAGTAACAATTATAGACCTCATTCTGGAATGGATTGAGGCTCTTTATGTTCCTGGAGCAAGCAGATGCCTTGGGCTCTACTAGCATGAGACAGGACATATGGAGATGTTACTGGGGCCCGCTCGAAGCAAATTGATGATGAACGGGAAGACAGTGACAGTGATACAGTGATACTGACATGATGTATTATGTTGATTGACTTGCGGATGTTGAACCATACTTGCATTCCCGGGATGAATCCTACTTGGTCATGATGTATAATCTTCTTGATGAGTCTTTGGATTCTGTTTGCTAGTATTTTGTTGAAGATCTTAGCATCCGTGTTCATTAGGATATTGGTCTGTAGTTTTCTTTCTTTGTGTTGTCTCTCTCCCTGCTTTGGGTATCAGGGTGATATGTGCCTCGTAGAAGCTGTTTGAGAGTGTGTCTGTTTCTTCTATTTCCTGGATGAGCTTGAAAAGAACTGGCAGTAGGTCCTCCTTAAAGGTTTGGTAGAGTTCACTAGGGAATCCGTCTGGACCTGGGCTTTTGTGTTTGGGCAGACTTTTAATTACTGTTTCTATTTCCTCAATGGTGATAGGCTTATTCAGGTATTGGAGTTCTTCATGTTTCAGCCGTGGGAGGTTATAGGACTTCAGGAATTGATCCATTTCTTCTAGATTCTCATGTTTCACGGCATACAGGCTCTCAAAAGTAATCTCTGATGATCTTTTGGATTTCTGTGGTTTCTGTTGTGATGTCACCATTTTTATTTCTGATTCTGTTTATTTGGGTTCTCTCTTTCCCTGTCCTTATAAGTCTTGCCAATGGTTTGTCAATCTTGTTTACTTTTTCAAAGAACCAGCTCTTGGTTTCATTAATCTTTTGGATTGTTGTTTTGGTTTCCAACTCATTGATTTCCGTCTCTAAGTTTTATTATTTCCTTTTTTCTGCCTGGGTTGGGCTCCTTTTGTTGGTCTTTTTCTAATGTCTTCAGCTGTGTAATCAGGTTATTTATGTGGGCCCTTTCTTGTTTCCTGATGAATGCTTGCAGAGCTGTAAACTTCCCTCTTAACACAGCTTTTGCCGTGTCCCCCGCATTGTGCCTATTTTGTTATTGAATTCCTTATGCTTAAATCTATTAAATATGATATGGTTTTTGGTGTATCAGTATAGTAGAGTTTGAAATTTGCGTCCGAGTGCTCCAGGAATTCCAGAGATTAAAACTGGGTGATAGGGGCCAGAGTGATAGCACTGTGGGTGCCTGACCTTTGTTCAATCTCCAGGGTCCCATATGATCCCAGGCACTGCTGGGAGTAATTCCTGAGCAAGGAGCCAGGAGTAACCCCCTGAGCATCGCTGGGTGTAAGAAAAGAAAAAAAAAAGAAAAAAAGTTAGAGTTAAATTTATACGTGGGTGGTGACTTATGGGCATGGGCATGGCCACCAGGCCTTCCAAAGAGCAGGAAGATGGGGGAGAGGGAGCCCCTCCCCTACTCCACAAAAAGTATGGAAAACTCAGTCAAAAAACCTGCATAACTGAGTTTTTTAATGTATTAACTCATGGGTGCGGCTCCTCTGAGCAGTGGAGTCCAACCTTGACATAGCTTCTACTATGGAGTGTTGAATTTTTTTCGGCTGCTAAGGCTCTGTTAGGTAGGGCCAGACCCAAACCTGTCGCCCTCTGGGGGCCTGATTTTGAACATAAGAAACTCAATGGGTGGATTTAAGTGCTGGTCTGCGAGTCAGTGCTGGTGCACAGGTATAGAAGGGTTGAAACTTAGTAATTACTTTATGATTCTGCTGTCCATAGACTTGCATGCAGATAGGTTACCATTCTCAGGTATAGAAAAGATTGAAGAATGCTAATCTAAAGAGCACATTTGAAAAATAGGGACTTGGTATATCAGTCAGGTATAATGTTTGCTTGCCTTGCATGTGTAAGGTTCTGGGTTTCATCTCCACTACCAAAATAAAAAAATATAACAAAAAAATATGAAACAAGCAATCATGATAATAGAAAAAAAAACTAAGAAAGGCCATTATAACACAAATCAAAAGAGCCAGAACAACCAGTGCTGGTGTGGATGTGGGGAGATAGGGACTCTCATTCACTGATGGTGGGAATGCTGATTGGTGCAGTCTTTTTGGAAAATAATATGCACATTCCTCCAAAAACTAGAAATTGAGCTCTCATTTGACCCAGCAATACCACTCCTGGGTATATACATTGGGGGCCCAAAAACATACAGCAGAAATACCATCTGCACTTCTATATTAATTGTAGCACTATTCATAATAGCCAGAATCAGGAAACAACTTGCATGCCCTAGAACGACTGGAAAAAGAAACTATGGTACATCTGGAATACAAAGCAGCTATTAGAATATATGAAGTCATAAAATTTTCCTAGAAGTGGATGGACTTGGAGATTGTCATACTGAGCGAAATTAGTCAGAAGGAAAATGATGACATAGAATGACTGCACTCATCTGTGTGATATAAAAAATGTTTTGAGACTAATATCCAAGGCTAGTCAGAACAATGCCCAGGAGAACCTGTCAATAGTTGGAATCTACCACAGGTATGTGGGGAGAAGAGATTAGGTAAGACAGAGAAAGGATCAGTTTGCCAATAATAGTTGGAAATGGTAATGCTGAACTAGGACTGAAAGTTGGTATAGAGATATGCATGCTAGCCCTTCAGTGTATGTATTGCAAACCACAATTTGCAAAAAGGAGAAAGAGGGAAAAGAAAAGTGCCTGCCAGAGAGGCAGGTAGGGAGGTGGGGAGGAATTTGGTGGTGGTACATGTGCAATGGTGGAGGGTGCTGCAACACTGTATGACTGAAACCCAATCATAAATAGCTTTGTAATTGTTTATCTCATGGTAATATAATAACATAAAAAACCAGCCAGCATGAGAGAGCCAAGAAAATGTAAAAGAAAAATTGCTACAGAGAACTTGCATGTGATAAGAGCCCTAGGAGACTAACTTCACAGATTAAAAAGCATTAAAAAGGTTCATGCAGAGAAACTCAAACTTATTTTAGTGTCCAAGGGAGATCCTTGACATCTTAATGACAGAGGTGTAAGTATGGGTTTTAAGTCTTTAGAAAAATTAACACATAATCGGAAGAGGGTGTGTGTGTGTGTGTGTGTGTGTGTGTGTGTGTGTGTGTGTGTGTGTGTGTGTGTGAACTTGATGATCTGATATCTGCTAAGATTATTCCTGGGTGTGTCTGTGAGAGACATTAGCTTTGAATCTGGACTGAGTTAAGAAGATACCCTTACCAGAGTGAGTGGGCCCCATACACAATCTGTTGAGCAACTAAATATAACTGTGAGGTAGAAGGAATTTCCTCTCTCTGCTTCGGCAGAGACATTCATCTTCTGCTGCCCTTGAATTTCCTTTTTACTCCTGATTCCTGTAGTTCTGATTTCAGATCTGGATTTATATCATTGGTCCCATTAATCTCAGACTTTTGGACTGAACAGTACCAGCGATGCTTTCCTCTATCTTGCAGATAGGAGACAGTGGGACTTCTTGGCCTTATAACCAGGTGAGAAAAATTTCTATGACAAAATGGAAACTAGTCATGTGAAGTAGTTCTCTTATAATACAATTGTGAATAATATCTTTTGTTCCATTTCTCTTAAAATCCCTGACTGTTGTATCATTTTAACTCAGAGTAAATTCTTCACAATGCATTTTAGCTATGTTAACACAGGGTTGCCTCTGAAATTCCTAGAAAATAAAAAATTTCACTGTCAGTACTAACACTCTTTTTTCCTTTTTTTAAAATTTGTTTTATTATTGGATACAGGGTTGGGTGAAGGGTAGATATCTTAGGTAAGTTTGCCAAATTCTAAATTTTTTTTTCACATTTTTCTGCCACTAGTAGGATACTGTTGTAACATTTTAATTCATTTTTATCAAAAGAGGCTGTTATTACTTTTCATATTTTACTTTAGCCCAAGTAGGCTCTGTTATTCACGGTAGTAAGCAAGCCCCAAATCTCCATGATTTACAATAACTTGGTATTCTTTCTTTTTCTTTGTTCAAATTGTGTTGAGTTATATCTCATTGGAGTTCTCTTTCAGTAAAGCTCTGTTGAATTTTTGCTTCTGAAGTGAAATATTCTGTCCCAGAAGGCAGGCTGGGGAAGGTGGGGGGAGCAGTAAAACCTCATCACCTTACCAGCACTCACTTATCTAACGGCTTTATCCAGTCTCAAATATCCTAGGAAGCACAAATTGCTATATACAAAAGAATAGAAAACTAGAAAATTCATTATGAACAGCTCTGGGATTGTGACACATTTTTACGAATTTCACAGCTGGAAAGTAACAACTTAATTTGTTTTTGCACTTACACTATAAGAGAGGTTGTGAAATCTGTTCTTAATGAGTTGTTTATTCATGCTCTTTTTCTTAGCATATTAAGATGGTATGTTAAAGAATCTAGTTTAAAAGGTGGTTGAGGCTCTCATTCTCTGTATTGAAACAATAATGCCCAATGGGGAGAGAGAGGAAGAAAGAAGGAACGTGCCTACCATAGAGATAGGCTGAGACTTGGGGGTGGTGGGGGGGGGCAGGAGGGTAAAGGGAGTATATTGGTGGTGGAAAACGTGCACTGGTGGAGGGATGTTTTGTTCACTGGCTGGAATATTCACTGGTTGAATTATTGTGTGACTGAATCCTGGTCTTGAACAGCCTTCTAACTAAGCGGCACGTGACTCGATAAATTAAATAAATAAAAAAAAGAGGTGGCTGAGGAGTTGTGGGCAGGAACTTGCCTTGTATGTGGCCAACCTGGGTTTGATCCCTGGCACCCTATATTGTCTCCAAGGCCCACCAGGCATGATCCCTGAGTGCAGAACCAGGAGTAAGCACTGAGCACAGCTGGGTGGTCCCCAAACAAAAAATAAAAAGAGAATTGAAGAACTAAGTTATTCTCAGGTTATCAAAAGGACCCAACATTGCCTTCCATCCCCAAGATCTCCCATATGGAGGAAGATTCTGGACGATATTTTAGACAGGTCGCCCCTTCTGTACCACACCTATAAGCAACAATTACAACACATCTTACACTTGTTTCATTGGCCTTGACTACTAACAATTTTGGTACCCTATGTAACGTCATACTTCAATCAATAAAATATCAGTTTATCTAGCTTACTCTGCCATAGGTATCTATTTTTCCAAAGTATACTTTTCAAACTTTTTTCATTTGGAAGTGACAGAATTTCAAATCAAAGTGGTTTAGTGATGTAATATTATACAGTCTCAAGTAAAAATGATGTGTTCTCTAGGTTCCCACATTTTAGGTAAGTGTAGTCAAATAATGTTTTTACAAACCTCTCTTTTTGAGAAATGGAGAAATCAGAACCTGCAGAGCAGGGCTGGGGGGGGGAGGAACCGCGTGGTGGTGGGAGATGGACTGTGGCGGGGGTGCTGCAACACTGACCAAAACAATATGAACTTTTAATTGTATATCTTTGTAATTTTAAAAATAAAAAATTAAAAAAAAAAAACCTCTCTTTTTCTCCCAGTCCCTCATGTCCATTTTCTTCAAATTGATCTGTGATACATTTTCTTCACATGGCTTCAGAGAGAAACTTCTTAGATCACAGGTAAATCCCGAGCATGCATTAATCTCACAACCAGAAGTCTCAGAGAATGAGGTATGATCTCCCCCCCACCCCCACATTCTCATTAACCCTCAAAGCAGAAACAAAAACCACTGCTAATTCTTGGTAGAAAATTGCCTCCAACTGAGACCAATCCCTCTCTTTCCAGACATAGGTGTGCTGACTGGTAAGCCTGTGTTTCAACCTCAGCCATATTGTGTTTCATCTCAAATTTTGCATGCTGAAGTCTAACCCCTTATATCACAGAATGTGTATGTTTTTATTCATGTGGTTTCTTTCAGGGTGAATAATTAGTTGAAACAGTTTTGTGGGCCCTTATTTAACAGGATTAATGTCAATAAAAGAAAAGGAAATTTAAGGCTAGTAGGTAGGATACCTGCCTTGTATGTAGCTGACCCTCATCTAATTCCCAGCATTCCATATGGATCCCTGGCTCCCACCAGGAGTTATTCCCTGAGCCCAGAGCAGTCAAGCGAATGCCTAGCCTACCCCCCCAAATAAAATAACACCGTGGAAATCAGATTTTAGACTTCAGAAACCAGAGAAAATAATATCTATAATATTATTTTCTATAATATTATTTTCTATAATATGCAGATTTCTGACATAGCAAAATATCTCCTCCCCTCACCAGGTGCTTGAAATGGCCATAAAATGAAAGTGCAAATGATATATATTCTTAGGATTTCTCTCTAAATGCCTCCAAACTGTCACTCTCTAAACTGTTTTAAACTCTCTTATGAGTGGTTAAAAATCAAGAATATCTCAGAAACGATATGGAAGATGGCAGAATTATAGGGAAAAGGGAGCAGTGGTTCCCTCAAATGACCCAACAAGCAACTCTTATGTTGGGCCATTGTGAAAATGAGAAATAAGTTGTTACGACATTAATCACTGAGAATTTGGAATATTTCCATTACAGTCACTAGTGTAATCTTAACTGATATAGTTCTCATTATATCCTGTTGCCTCATTAGAGCTTTGCCATATTAGATTATAAAAATTGATGCTACTGTTTCATTAGACCATGACTATCATATGAACTTAGTCTTTATTAATGCTGCCATATCTGGCACAAAATTAGACCTTGTAGCATACACAATTCCACATTTTATAAGCGAGACATAATTTTACTATATTGCTTTTTCTCAAATTATTTTTTGAGAAGTATTTACATAATACAGAACTCACAGTTGTAACTGGATTTTCTTTTCACACATAAAATTATAAAACATAGACATAACCAATCATACTTTAACCCTGTTACTACAGAGGCTGTTCTTTTTATTCAAGATAATAAGTGATATTGAACACATTTTCAAATTCATAAATAGTCATAAAATATATAATTTGTTATTTGTATTTTCATTAATGGCAAGTGCAATGGTAGATTGTACAAATTAACACCCACAGTAGGAGTGTTTTAGTGTTTTAGTACTATTGAATAATAACAGTCTGCACTTTGAAAGGTTATTCCATTATGGCAAGATTCCTGGAAAAATATAAGTGCCCTGACTGCTATAAAATTTGGAGTCATTGCTAGAAATTATTAGTCTATTAAATAACAAATATAGTAGTCACTTGGCCTTTTAAAGTGAAGTGTTGAATTGGTGATAATAGAAATAGTCACATACAATTATTTTCTTTATTTTCTTTATTTTCTTTATTTTTTTTAAATACAATTCTTATTCCCTGTCTCTTCTATTTTCCAAATTATCAAATTCAGGATGGGAAGTAAGAGTGACCTGTGAGGGAGCAAAAGGTTAATTGTTAAAGTCAAAATAATAGGCCTTTAATTTCTTTCTTTCCTTAAGCTAGGACAAATAAGATATTTCAGACCCTTTTAATTACAATGCATGACTGTTAAAATCCTAGACAATAGAAAAATGACTTTGTGTATAGCATCATTATAGAAAGTAATTAGGGGTCATAGCGATAGTACAATGGTAGGACATTTGCCTAGCATGTAGCTGACCTGGGTTTAATTCCCTGCCTCCCATATTGACCCCCGAGCAACACCAAGTCATTCCTGTTGACAGAGCTGGAGCAACCCTTGAGCATCTCTGGGTGTGACCTAAAAAAAAAAAAAAAAAGAATTAATATTTAGAGATAGGCCAATAATGGATAGCCTCACTTAATCTAATATCAGTTTCTGATATTTGGAATTCCATTGAAAATTGTACATTAACACATGTGCTGTTGTAGTTATACTAGTCTTCTGCAGAGTCAAAAGGGGTACGATGATTGACTTTGCCATAGAAAAAGTACTGATGGGTTGAGGGCTTTGATTTCTTCAAATGGCAGAAACTGCAAATTTCAGAAGGAACTAGCCTGAGTATATTTAAAAGAGGGTCTGATTACTGTTTTTTGCCCTCTGTGTGACAACTGGAAACAATTATTTGGAAGTTTACGGCAAGTAGCCACTTCTATACAAATGTAAACTAATTGCTATCACAGAGAATTTAGCTAGGGCTTGTAAAAAATTCTGATGCCAGGGTCCAAACTCTAGAGATTCTAATCCAATTGTTAAGGAGTGACAGGCAAGGAGAGAGGGAGGGAGAAAATAAAGGGTGGGGGGAGACAGAGAGACTCAGAGAGAGAGAGTTTTTTTTCTCTGAGAAAACTCAGTTTTCTCCCCCAGTCCAGAATTGCTCTGCCAGAATTGTAGAATTGCTGTCCATTTAAAATCTCTCCTGTTTCTGTGTTTATAAACCACTCCGCATCCATCTTGGTTACCAGCAAAACCAAGTTTCAGCGAGGACTGTATCCATTAATCCTCATCTGTTAGTAAACATAAACAAAATGGAGTAATTCCTGCCTTAAAAGCACCAAGAGACTACAGAAGAATAGTGACTTTGGTTAGCAAGTAAATACATATAATGTACAGCACATACTATTGTAGAAGGGATGAATCAGTGATCTCTTTGACAGTATATATAACTACCTGTAAACTTCAAACTTTTTTTTCTCACTTTATTTAAACACTGTGGTTTACAAGGTTACTCATGCTGATTTGTTACAGGCATTCAGTATGCCAACACCGATCCCACCACCAAGGTCATCTTCCCTCCATCACTGTCTCTATTTCCAGAACATCCCTTAAGCCTACCCCCTGTAGCAGCCCACAATAATTTAGTTTATGTCGCTCATTACCATTCAGTAGATAACAGAATGATCAAAACATTCTGGGTCCCCCCTGGGGATTCGCCCTAAGCTGAATTTTCGTAGAAAAAAAAATTGTGAAAATTGTTATATCTCACCATGGGGACATTAAGTTCTTGTCCAAGTTTTTTTTTTTTTTTTGGGTCACACCCGGCAGTGCTCAGGGGTTTCTCCTGGCTCTGCACTCAGGAATTACTCCTGGTGGTGCTCGGGGACCATATGGGATGCCGAGGATTGAACCCCTGGCCAGCATGGGCCAGCCGAGTGCAAGGCAAACGCCCTACCCATTGGGCTATCGCTCTGGCCCCGACTTGTCCAAGTTTTTACTAGTCTGTTGTGAAAATTAAGCATTATGTGTGAATGTTTTTGTGAATTGACATTGGTTGGCTTCTGTGTTACATCTCGTTCAATCTGGTGTGCTGCTTCTGAAATATCATAGTTGTAGAGTTTGAAGATGTCGGGTGGCCTTATACACTCCAGAAAATCCAGGGCATTTAACTGGACAGTTAAATATTTAACTATACATGACTCCTGGGTTTTCTGGAAGTACAGGTGGTTGGGGAAATTGACTACCCTGATTTCAAGATTGTCTGGTGTTTTCAGCCACAAAGGCCTATTAACCTGGAGTTTTTTTTTTAATTTTCTTTTTTTTTAAATTTTTTATTATACCACCGTGAAACATACAATTACAAAGGTGTTCATAATTGGTTCTTGGTAATACAGTATACCAGCATCCATCCCTCCACCAGTGCCCCATATCCACCACCAATGTACCCCACCCCCTTCCGCCCACCCCATGCTGCCTTAATAGCAGGTACCCCAGTTTCCTCTCTTTCTCTCTCTGTCTCTGCATCTCTCTCCCTCTTATTTTACACATTGTGGCTAGCCTTGCAGATATTTAGAGTTTATCACTTAAGTCTCTTTGTGTATATTCAATGGTGAGTTTTAATCTGCCATTACCATTTCACACATTTAGTAAAACACTGGTATCTATTTATGTCGTATTAATGAATGCAGTCATTCTATATCTGTCCTTTTCCTTCTGACTAATTTCACTCAGCATGATAGTCTCCATGTCCATCCATTTGCAGGTAAATTTCATAATTTCATCTTTTCTGACAGCCGCATAGTATTCCATAGTGTAGATGAACCACAGTTTCTTTAGCCAGTCCTCTGTTCTTGGGCATTTAGGTTGTTTCCAGATTCTAGCTATATTGAATAGCACAGAGATGAATAAAGAAGTACAGACAGTGTTTCTGCTATGTGTTTTTCGGTCTCTCGGTATATTCCCAGGAGTGCTATTGCTGGATCAAATGGGAGCTCAATATCTAGTTTTCGGAGGAATGCCCATATTGTTTTCCAAAAGGGCTGGACCAGTCGGCACTCCCACCAACAGTGGATCAGAGTCTCTTTTCCTTAAAACCCAAACATGAACTTTTTAATTGTATATCTTTTTATTTGTATATCTCACGGTGGTATAATAAAATACTTAAAAAACAGTGGATCAGAGTCCCTTTTTTTCCCCACATCCACACCAGCACCGGTTGTTCTTGCTGTTTTGGATGTTTGCCAGTCTCTGTGATGTGAGATTAACCTGGAGTTTTCAGCAGAGTAAGTCCTCTGAGGCCCTCAGTCCTGAGGATGTAGACTCTGGCCTGAGGCATGGCAGTAGCTTTGGGGTATCACCTGTGGGAATTTTTAAAAGCCCTAATGTCCCCTTTCAGAATTATGATAGTTTATCAGGCATAATGATTAAAAATTTGCCAGCGAATTCTGTCAGGTTGACTAGGATTAAAACCACTGATCTAAGAGAAAAATAACATCAAAAAAATTTTGTGTACGGTTGTAAAGTCCCTTTGAGATAGCCATTATTACATTTATTTATTTCTCCTATTCAATTTAGTCATTCTTTTCATTACATCCAAAGCTATTAAGCATCTATTTTGCATTTATCACTGAACTAGACACAGAGATTGTCCACTAAATCATCTCCTGTTAGTTAAAATGAAAATTTATTTTCACTAATTCTTCTTGTAGCTGAAAACATTTTTTTGTTTGGAGTTTGGCTATTGGGCAAGCTTTGCCTTGCTTTTTATATTTTCTTTCAGGCACTGTGGTTTGCAATACTGTTATTGATAGGGTATCATGCAAACACCATCCCTCTCCAAACCCTCCCCTGGAGTGTTCACATCCCTACATGGTTGTTCCACTATGTCCCGTATCCTCCACCCTATCACTGCATCATAAATACTCCCATCCTCTTGGTGAATTTCTTATGAATTTCTTACAAAAGATCAGTTAGAACGGCAAGTTTTCGTTTCTTTCCTCTTGATTTTACAAGAGTGGGAAGGATAGAAGTTTGTGCAGAAAACTCAAGAAAAAAATTTTGGACCCTTTCTGTGTCCATCAAGGGTTAGCTTTCACATTTGAATCTCACAAATATTTAAAGAAAATATTATTAATAATTTTACAAATGAGAATACTGAGGTTCAACAATATTAAATAATTCTAAAAAAAAAGAATGACTTTTCAGAGGAAAGTAAAATTATATAACTACTGGAAATTCATGTATAAATTTGTGTTTGGGTGAGTCACAGACATGTGCAAAGATTAAGGCATTTTTATTGTACATGGTCTACCTTGGTTCACTCCCTAGCACCTTGTATGCTCCCAAGAACTGTCAAGAATGATCCCTGAGTACAGAACCAGGAGTAAGCCCTGAGCAGTACTGAGTATGGCCCTCAAGCCTAAATAAATAAATAAACAAATAGATAAATAAACCTGTATCTGAATGGTGTCTGGAAAGTTAAGATTCTTTCAAGTTTATTCTGAGATCTTAAAAAAATAATTTGAACTTTATCTCCTGTATTTTAATTAAAATGTAAAAATAATGTTTAATTTGTGATCACAAAAGTAATCCTATGTTTCTGCTTTACTGAGGGCAATTGGTTGAGTTCATTAACTTCCAGAAAATTATGCTAGACAACTGACTCACTTGAACTTATTGGAGTTGCAGCCTCCATTAAATGTTTTTTGTTTTGTTTAGTTTTTTTTTGCCTAGTAGTAACTAAGTCATAGAATTCATAAAAGCATATATTTGAGATCTACATGGCAGCAGTATTCTTTTTCTCAGTGCTTCTAAATTTCTAGACATTCTTTTTTTTCTTTTTGGGCCACACCCAACAATGCTCACGGTTTACTCCTGCCTCTGCACACAGGAATAATTCTTGGTGATGTTCGGGGGGCCAGATGGGATGTCGGGGATATAATCCAGGTCAGCCATGTGCAAGGCAAAACTCTTACCCACTGTGCTATCACTCTGGCCCCAATTCTTGATTTAGAAAAAAATGACTCCAACTGCGTGCTTTGAGTTGGTGCCTGGATCCAGTGGCTACTCTATCTTACTGATGCAGGTGGGCCTCACGGGTGGCTTACGTGAGGCTGGAAGGGGAGAGATGGCCGCTTTCCCCAGCCAGCTCTGCCACCGGGACCCACTGGGTAGGCTAAGGACTGATAAAAGGCAAGTCAGTCGGGACCGGAGCAATAGCACAGTGGGTAGGGCGTTTGCCTTGCATGCTGCTGACCGGGTTCAATCCCTGGCATCCCATATAGTTCCTCGAGCACTGCCAGGAGTGGTTCCTGAGCAAAGAGCCAGGACTAATCCCTGATGGTCGCCGGGTGCAACCCAAAAAAGAAAAAAAAGACGGCAAGTCAGTCCTAGACCTTACCCAGGGTTTCCTCAGGGTTCTTGTCTTCCTCGCAGAAAAATAATTTTCAGGAGCAGTGAAGTAAAACAGGTTTTTTAAAGGAGGATTTAGGAAAGGGAAGGAGGAGGGAAAGCGAGAGAGAGAGTACACATCTCAAGAGGGGAGATGTGGGCGACACACATGCTTGGCACCACATGTGCTCGGCCACATGGGCTCAGGCAGCATGTGGGCTCAGGCAGCATGTGCACAGTCCTTTGGTCAGGACGGCTTTCATAGATTTCTCCCCAGGGTACTCCCCATATGGGCCGTCAACCTAAGTTGGTAGGGCTGTTGCCAAGGGGAATGGACTTTAGGAGTGGTTTTCTTTGAAAATCTCTTAAACTCTGTCCCTGTCCGATCTTTTGTCCTGGAATGTAGCCGGGTTAAGGGCTAGGCAGAGAAAGCTTGATCCAGCTCCCTTAAGGTTTGTTGTTGGTTAATGGGTCTCATCAAGTCTTGGTTCCTGGTTCCAAAGGTGACTTTGGACAGCCTTAGGGCAAGAATTCATTGCCATGTGGGGACCCCCTACATCTGCCTGCCTACATCGTTACCAGTCCTGTTGTTTATTTCACCTTATTGGTGTAATTCTCATCTGAAGACAAGACAGTCACAGGTGACTTCATTTATTTTCTATTTTTAGATTGTAGGCCACACCCAGCAGTGCTTAGGGCTTACTTCTGGTTGTAAACCCAGGAATGACTCCTGGTAGTGCTGGGAGGACAATAAGGAATGCCCTGTATTAAACTTTCTATTGGTTATGTTGGGGCTCAGCAGGGTCCCCAACAGATATTGGGGTTTCCAGGGTTCCCTGGCACGTTTGGGGCTGACAGTCCTTACCTGACACCAACGGACAAAGGAACAAGAACCACAGACTCCTTGGTAGTCTGAGACAGTAGCAGTTTCTGCTCTTTAAATCCTCCCAGAAAGTTGGGGGTTGGAAGATTCAAGAGGTGAATGGTATTTGGATCCCAAAACAATGTGAAGATGTTACAAAGCTCTTCCTTTCTGGAACAATCTGTAGGCGACCTCCACCCGAGATAGAAACCTGCTCTGGGGCTATGGACCCACCCAGGACAAGGGAAGAAACCTGGGTGTCATTTTTTCCTTTCCTTAGCTGGTGAACAATCACCTTAATAATATTTCCAGTCATCTTGTATAAATACAGTAAGAGATACAGATATTTATAAAGGGTGGCTTTTCCTGGGGACATCTTGCTATACATTCCATACTACAGTCCTCAAAGCAAGTTTTATCCTAACTTTAACCAGTACAAAATCAGTTGCTTATCTTTGGTTCAGGACAGAGTTTGTTCTATGACCTTGCTCCTCGCTTAATATACTGCTTATGACACGTAGTCCATCACTTGTTGAGGCCAGGGTAGCTTACTCATGGCTTGTCCTGGGTCCATCTGAGTCTTGCTATGGGACCCTTCTTTTGTTGTGTAAGGAATTAGAATTACTCTAAGGGCAACTGAAGTTTTAAGTTAGGAAATATGATGGATGCCCAGGAGTAAATATTTCAGGAATATAGGATATCTCCAAGATCACAAATGCAGCCTTTTGTTGTTATTGTTTGTTTTAATTTTATCCCACACCTGACTGTGCTCAGGGACTTACTGGCTTTTGCTCTGGAATCACTCCTGGCAGGACATGGGGATCATTTGAGGGTATTGGGGATCGAATCTGGGTTAGCTGCAAGTAAGGCATTCACCCTGCCAACTGTACAATCTCTCTGGCTTCCAATTTGCTTTTAACTAAATTGATATATCAGCTATTTCTTTTTAGTGTCTAAAATAGTCCCTCAAGTTATTATTATATGTTTTTGGTTCACACTCAATGTTATTCATTGCTACTCCTGGCTTAGTGTTAAGGGGTTCTTCTTGGTGGTGTTCAGGGGATCATACTATGCCCAGGATCAAACACAGGGCTCCTGCATGCCTTGCGTGTTCTCTAGTCCATTGAGCTAGCTCTCTAGTCCCTGAAAAGGGTTTTTTTTAAATATATTTGTTCGAAATGCTATGTAAACAAGGATAATTTCTTGTTACTATCTCCCTAGTCCTTGAAAAGTTTGATAATTGTTATTGCCCAGAAACCAAAAAGAAAAAGACATTTTAACCAATACTTGTGATTATATACAAATCTTATAAACCTTGAACACCACCCAAAAGCATAAAATAAAATAACAGAGAAGAAAAGAGAACCCTAAAAATCTAAACTATAATTTATAATTGAGACCCTTTCTTTGAAGCACATAAAAAGTACAGATTCACCTACACAACAATGAGAATTTTCATGTAATTGTTGAGCCCAATCTATCAAGAACTGGTGGAGTGCCAAACTAGCCTATTTCTTCCTCTAGTAACTTGTTTCTCTAGTGATCAAATGCTTGCAACCAGGAAACTTCCTTACAACCTTATGTCATTTGTATTCATTAACATGTCAAGTAATATAGTTCTTTTCACACACATGTATGTAATTCCAATTTAGTTACACATGGCCATTCATATTAACTCATAGTAATTTCATATTAACAGAGAAAATGTTTGTTGTCTTTTAAAACATGAGATAACAGAGAGCAGCTTAGCAAATTGAGTTTCAGTCCCGTCCAAGGTCATATAAGCCCATATAGAGAATTGTAGCTCTTCACAGATGGGTTCTTGGGGGCTGTCTGCTCTGATTCCAAAGTGGAGGCTCTTTTTTCACTCTTTCCTGTTCTAATTTTGGAGTTCTGGCAGAATGGAAGAAGCATAAAGAAAATGGTTCACTGCTTCCTTTGGTATGCACTTTATCTTGTGAGAATTTATGGTCAGCAGTACTTGAGAACAGTGCCTGCGTGGCAATTCTTGCAGTATCTCTGCTGCTGTATATCATCCCATTTTCTTCTTTGCTACCCTGTAAATCAGTTTGCAAATAGTCACTCATGCAGGAAAGAACACTGTAGACTAGAGAGTAAAGCCTTTTCTAGTTTCTGACATGGCTTAGTAAGCTTGATCACATAGGTTCCATTAAAAAAAATTATTGTCATTGCCAAACTAAAATGAAGTAACAAGTGATGATAGAAATATAAGCTCAAAACTCTTTGGACAAAGACATAATTGTATTGTGGTCTGACTGTATTCTGCAAGATGTATGTAAGGTGTCTGACAATTTTAGGATCTCTGAATAGCTATTTGATAGGGTAGAGACTTAACATAGCCAGAAATAGACAAAAAATAATTATATAAAAAATTAAAGATTAAAAAGTAAAAGAAGAATAGGCACAAGATACAAACCAGGAGCTCCTTTTAAAGAAACATTTTAGTTGATTCATCTGAGTGGGAAGTCGAGCTGCAGTTCTCAGAATGAGGCTGTGCAAGAAGCATTGACTGTAATTGTGGTTTTCAAAACTAAAACTAGCTGGTGTGTCTAAGGCTCTGGCAGCTTTGGGTGCTGGGAAGCAATAGAAGTCAGAGGGAGCACTGGATTGGTCTGCGGCAGCCTGTTGAAGCTAAAGAGCTGATTTAGATTTTTGCCTGAGGCTGAGAAGCTGCAGGTGGCTTAGATGAAGGTGCAGTGGAGGGAGGGCCCAAGCAGGTGGTTTGATCTGAAAGACTTGAACTGGCAAGGAGTCAAGTAGGCCAGACAGGTGGGGCAGAGGCAGACAGGAAGAGGGCCCCATGCGCTTGGAGACTAGACAGGGGATGCCTGGTTTAGAAGTTGTTTTGTTTTGGGCTATGAGTGACCCTGACACTCTTTTCTCCCCAGTGGTGTGGAGTGCTCAAGTCTAAAAGGATCAGAAATTTGGGGACAGTTCTGTTGCGTGAAAACAAATCATATTCTAGCTCCTCAGAGAAAGCCTGCTGCCTTGAATTAGAACTTGTCCTTGATCTCAGAAGTAATATTATTTACTAGTGTCAGGGAAAGGGGAATCTGTAAGGGAACAGGGGAGGTTTTAAAGGCTAAGAACGTCTGTTTGGTTAAGCAGTAAAATCTAACCTGGGAAGAGCTTTGCACTCTGTGCAGCCCGCCTTCTTTGTCCTTGACTCTCTCAGCTACGTTCATCAGGGAAAGAGAGAAACGTGGGGCAGACTGATAAGACGACATCCCCTGAGTATATCCACCTCCTTTTCAGCCTGATTGTGGGTTGACAGTTTATGTAAGTAGCACTCTGAATATTTTGCATTGACAGTTGTCATATTAATATTTATATAGATTCTTTTATTCTGTCTGAAAAACCAGTGAGACTCAGGTTTTTAAACAGAATATATATACATATACATATATATGTGTGTATATATATATATATATATATATGTATATGGGTATGGCAGTTTTTTGAATGTCATGCAAGTGTAAAGTGAATCTTCCGGTGCATAGAAGTGTGGTAGCAGAGGTGAGTGTTGGTCCACTTTCAGGGTATAGTAATCACTTCCACCCAGAAAACTTTATTAACTCCCTTTAAGATAAACAAAAGACTTTCAAAACCTTTCTTTCATTCTCCTATTTAGCTCTACTTAACAACTCACAAAAATAGTCCTAACTAAATTTTCATTTCCCCAGCACCCTTGCACAGTTCCGTCAAAGCTTCACCATTTGGGAAGGGCCTTTTAGCCTTTGTAAAGGTTGTTCGTTGACCAAATAACTCTTCTCTACATTTGAAAAATGGAAAATAAGATTACAGGCTCATTATTCAAAAATTTGGACAAACTGAAAATATATACAGAACATAAAGATATATATGTCCTTGAATATATAAAGCATATTTATATACTTTTAAAAATTTAGATGAATCTGTGAAATTTTATGGAAACATTGAAAATAATATGGAATACAATTAATAGTCTTTGGTTACAACTGAATGCTCAGTCAATTTACCAACAGTCTTGATAATGTTGGAGAAATAAGATTTTGGTCAGCAGGCTGCTACAGGACAGTTTCTGAGCTGAGAAGGAAATGAAACAAAGAGGAGTTCAGAATATCCAAGGTCAGGCGAAAAATGGATCAGGTCTTATCAAAGGTGAAAATTACACAAACGTGTGGTAGTCAAAGATTAGGTAAGAAGGGGAAAGGAACGGAGTGCTAATAATCGCCGAAAGTGCTAATACCAACCTAAAACTGAGCATTAAATACAGGCAAAAAGATACACATGATAACCTCTAAATGTATGTATTGAAATCCACAATGTGTAAGAGAAGGAAGAGAGAAAGAGAGAGAGAAAGAGAAAGAGATATTAAACCTGCCATGGAGGCAGGCTAGGGAGGGGAGAGGGAATTGGGGACATTGGTGGTGGGAAATGGGCACTGGTGAAGGGATGGGTCCTGGAATACTGTAAGATGTAACCCAAATATGATCAGAGTGATCATGGTCTATCACAGCCCGGCTCATCGAGATCCACTCTGTAGCCGTCTTTTTTAAATCTGGCTCAGGTATGCTGATCCAGAGACTCACAGACATGGGGCAGAGCTGCTACTGGCTCTCCCTGTGCCCAGCCACTCAGGAGGCACCCAGGAGGGATGGCGGTTCTATCCCATACTGGTCACAGGTGACCGGGTGTTGACCACCACCAGAGTAAAATGAGGCTTGAAGATTAATCTTTTCTCTGATTGTGTCAGTGGCTGCAAAGCTGTTATTTTACCCTGTATTCTGATTACACACTCTATATGCAGTGATTATGTAATAGGCTGGGTGAGCAATAAAAATAAAGGTTGCATCTATTTCATAAACTTGCTATGCAATTCTTCAGCATTTGAGATAAACAACTTTGGCAGACAGCCAAATATTTAAAATATATTTTCAGGGTAATCATGAATAGATCATTGTTATAATTTCTCATTTTCATGATAACTCTTAACTGTACTTTCAATAGGAACAAATACAAGCTGACTAGGCTAGTTGGTTTATATAATAATTACTGCACATAATAAAGGACCATATAAGCTAATTATTACAAGTTTATCTTCCTTAAATAGGCTACATTTCCCCCCCAAAACAATTTGCTATATAATTTATGTTGGTTACTTAGCATTTACCATTTCTTCACATGCTTTCTACTAGAAGTAATTTGTCTTTTTTGGTTAATAGGCTTATAAATTTCAGTTTAAAACCCAATTAATGAGAAAATCATCAAATATATTAAGACTAATTTATTTAACTGACTGGTTTTTGCTTTTTACAGATTTTAAAAATATATACAAATGCATTTTATATCTTATTTTAGTCTTTAATGGCTTTCATTTTAGTACTTCAAATTCAGTGTCTGTTATATAATCTGTACAATATAGTTATTCATTTAATGCTTATTTTATGCAGTAAGAAGGTGCTATATTTTAAGGTCGAAGTTTTTTTTTTTAAAGAAATTAAAACACAAAATTTTCAAAACAAATAGACAATGAAAGAGTCATATATACAAACCACAGAGTCAATAACATTGAAATCAAAAGATCCAAACTTTAACAACCAAACTTAGGAAGGTGCTTGCCAAGAGGGTAGGCCCGAAGGTGGAGGATATGGCAGAAACATGGGAGTGGAAGCAATTTGACGTTGGTGATCAGAGTGATCACGGCCTATCACAGCCCGGCTCATCGAGATCCACTCTGCAGCCGTCTTTTTTAAATCCAGCTCAGGTATGCTGATCCAGAGACTCACAGACATGGGACAGAGCTGCTACTGGCTCTCCCTGTGCCCAGCCACTCAGGAGGCACCCAGGAGCGATGGTGGGTTCTATCCCTGGCCTGCCATCCCAGCAGAGCCTCACAACAAGCCAGACGACCCCCACTCCATGAGGGCCTCCGTTTTCCACATCCGGACTTCCCTCTCGCCAGAACTCCACCCAGCAGACCAGCCTATTACAGCCTGCCTCACGCGGCTGCTTGCGGCCACGTGTTTCATCAATAAATGCTGGATTTAGAGATGACTAAAAGAGTATGCCACCCTCACGGCAGAACCTGGCAAGCTACCCATGTCATATTTGATATGCCAAATACCAGTAACAATTTTAAACCACATTCCCATGACCTGATGGAATGGGTTGATGCTCTTTATGTTGCTGGAGCAAGCAGATGCCCTTGGGCTCTACTAGCACGAGACAGGACATATGGAGTTGTTACTGGTGCTCGTGCCAATTGATGATGAACGGAAAACAGTGACAGTGATCAGAGTGATGCTGCGATATTGAATATCTAAACCTAAATTGCAAGTAACTTTGTAAATAATGGTGCTTAGTATATTAAAAAAAAAGCCACAAATCTGTCTTAGAGGATTTGTTTACTTCTTTTTTTTTTTTTTTTTTTTTTGCTTTTTGGGGTCACACCCAGCAATGCTCAGGGGTTACTCCTGGCTCTGGACTCAGGAACCACCCCTGGCGGTGCTCGAGGGACCATATGGGATGCCGGGGGATCGAACCGGGGCGGCACAGGCCGGCTGCATGCAAGGCAAACGCCCTACCTGCTGGGCTATCGCTCCGGCCCCATGGATTTGTTTACTTTAATTTACTGAAAGATTAATAAACAAACTCAGTAGTTTAAAAATACGTATTCAAATACCAGTCTTATACTGGGGATGTAGAGATGAAGAATGTAATGTATGATCTGGCGAAGCTCACTGTCTTTTTTTAGAATATTGATAAAATATCAAGCATCTTATTAGAATATGATGAGTAATATCATAGAGAAATTCATGTGATACATATATATGACAGCTGAGAGGCACTTGTTGGGGGTATAAAGACAACTATGTGTTGCTGGGAAACGCTGGTGCACCCCACACAAAATCTGGGAGCAGGGTCAAGGATCCCCTTTTGCTGCAAGGGATCGGCGGCCAGCAGACAGAGAAAGACACGAGAATCCAGCAAAGTTGCAAAATGCTTTACTCACACAGGTTCTGGCATACAAATCAGCAATAGGAAAACCTTGAACATAGGGTTCCCAGCAGAGCCCCAGACACATGTAGGCCAAGATGGCTGCCACCACATGCTAAGGCCCCACAGAGAGGAGAGAGAGTGAAGAGGCAAGAAAGAGAGCACCACAAAGAAAAGAAAGAACGCAGGCTGTAGCTTTTATATCCCTGCAACAAGACCACCCACTCCAAAGGAAAGCAGTCAGGGTCAAACCTCTCAGGCAATTTCTCCCAGGACCTCATGTAGGCCCCTTTGAGATGTTAATGTTGCCAAGCCAAGATCTGCCTTGGAAGTGCCCCTGCAGAGTAGAGTGGAGCGGGGTTTCTGAGATGAACTATATCTCAGAATACAAAGACACGCGCGCCTGTACCAAAGAATATTCTATAGCCAGTTAAATATTTCTCCAAGCTTTCACAAGAGTCTCATCTTTACTTCATGGTTGTTCTGTATGTTAGCCTTTGACTTATCAAAGATTCATGCTTGCTTGCTTGGAGGCAAACAACATTTCTCTCTGGTTGAATTACTTAGAGATCCAACATGGCCAGGCAAACATACCAGTAAGATCAAGCTAGTCGCACGATGATTTTTAAAAAAAAATTTGGGTCACATCCGGCAATGCTCAGGGGTTACTCCTGGCTCTGCACTCAGGAATTACTCCTGGTGGTGCTCGGGGACCATATGGGATGCCCGGGATAGAACTCGAGTCAGCTGCGTGCAAGGCAAACTCCCTATCCGCTGGAACATGGATCCGGCCCCAGTCGCACGATGATTGAGGTAGCATGAGAGAATATTTATGCCAACCAGTATAGAGTACATGGTCAGATAAACTGCCACATTCAAACTGTCCTCCTCCTATCTACAAAGTGGCTTACAGGAGGCAACTCCATGCCAGATGCAGAGACTCTGGGCAGCAGTGTACTGCAACGATGTGTGATGATGAGTTTTTGAAGGCAAAAACAGTAGCATCCAAAAGGAAAGATCCACATGTATCTGAGAGTGTACTTCTGTGGGTGATGGACTGTAGTTCAGGTATTTCAAAAAAAAAAAAACTTGTAAAGGCATTAAAGAATCAAATAGCTGTCTATTTGGACCTTTTAAACATGCTAAATAAATGATCCTTTATTCTAAGGTTAATGTGAATCCCTGATGAATTCTACACATTATAGTTGTTTCCTTTTTTTTTTTTTTTGCTTTTTGGGTCACACCCAGCAATGCTCAGGGGTTTCCCCTGGCTCTGCACTCAGGAATTACTCCTGGCGGTGCTCGGGGGACCATATGGGATGCCGGGATCGAACCCAGGCTGGCACAGGCCTGCGCCTGCAAGGCAAACGCCCCTACCCGCTGGGCTATCATTCTGGCCCCTGTTTTCCTTTTTTTTTTCTTTTCTTTTCCTCTCCTCTCCTCTCCCTCCCTCCCCTCCCTCCCCTCCCTCCCCCTCCCTCCCCTCTCCTCTCCTCTCCTCTCTCTCCTCTCTCTCCTCTCCTCTCCTTTTCTTTTTTCTTCTCTTCTCTTCTCTTCTCTTCTCTTCTCTTCCCTTCTCTTCTCTTCTCTTCTCTTCTCTTCTCCTCTTCCTCTCTTCTCTTCTCTTCTCTTCTCTTTCTCTTCTCTTTTTATTCTTTCTCAATATTACAGAAAATAAATATGGCTTTCTTTTTTTGAAGGTAAAATAAATTATCACTAAAATCAAAGAATTGTAGCTTAACATAAAATTTCTAAATTACTCTCTCAAAGCATAGTCTACTAATTAAATACATCTAATAAATAGTGCCGGGGTGAAGGTGACTGCCTTGCTTGTGGCTTTTCCTGATTCAATAACCCTGGCACTGCATGATCTCCTGAATTCCACTGGGAATGCCTCCTGAGCTCTGGGTAACTGTCTTCATCTTTCCTGCAACGCTGCCAGGAAGAAGACAGAAGGAGAAGCAGGGGACGGAGGAGGAGAAGCAGGAAGGAGAGGAGGGGGAGAAGGAGATAGAAAAAAGAAAAAGAGAAGGAGAAGAATTCTAGTCAATTTCAAATATACAGTACAGTATTTATAACTATCCTAACCATGCCATATGTTAACTCACAAAAGTTAATTGTCAGAAAAGTGGAAGTTTGTCTCCTTGACGACCTTCATTCATTTTCTCCACTCTCCTGGATCCTTGAAACTACTAACTATAAATGTTGTATAGGTTCCATGTATAACAGATTGCATAATATTTGTCTTTCTCAGTCTAACTTATTTAAACTTACCTTAGTGACCTTAATCCATCCAGGCTGCCATAAATGCTGTTTTTCTTATCTATGATTGATGACATAATATTACATTACAAATTTGTCCATGTGTATGTGTATATATACATGCATATGTATAAATATGTATATATGTGACTATATCTAATATATGCTTATATATGCGTATATATATGTATATATATCTTGTGAGCACTCGTATATCAAAGGCACTTAGGTTGTTTCCACGTCATACACAAATAATACTTTGTTTTTTAATAATAGTCAAATAGTCATTCTAATAGAATGAAATTGTATATCACAGTTACATACACACACATACACACATTGTATGTAATATTTGCTGTGTGTAATTTAACATAAACTTTGAAAGAACATAAAAATAATTAAATGTTCTGAGGTCAGAGTGATAGTGCATTATATAGGGTGTTTGTCTTGCATGTGGCTGACCTGGGTTCAATCCCTGGTACCCCATATGCTTCCCGGAGCACTGCCAGGAGTAATTCCTGAAGTGCAGAGCCAGGAGTAATCCCTGAGCATCACCAGGTGTGACATTCCCCCTCCCCCAAAGAAAACTAAATGCTCTTTCAAAGGCCAAATAATACCATAGGAAGAAAACCTTCTATAAGTTAACCAGCAAAATTTAAAGTTTAAAGAAAATTTATGCCTATAACTAGATTTATCTCTAGCTGATTCATATTTTCCAGTTTATCACAACATATATTGAGTTTGAATCTGGTGACAAAGAAGATAGGAGAAGCAAGAAAATTCAAACTTGTACAACTTACTACTGTACTACTTACTAGAAATACAAATCCATGCCAGTACTAATTAACAGTATTGTAAATAATAGATCCATTTCTATTTAAAAGTGAAGTCATCAAAAAAACACAAATAGCTTGGGACAGTACTGGAAAGCAAAGAACGCTCTGAACTGAATGCCAAAGATAAAATCTCACGAATGCCTGTTATTTAAGTAGTTAGGAAAAAAAGTGATCACATATTTTATTACAAGTTAATGCAATCTTTTAATAATAAACAGACTATCTCTCCAATTTAACAAAGTTCCAGAAAATGTATCCCTTTTTAAGCCCAGGTTTTCTTGGTGAATAAGTAAATCTGTTCTTACATTTGACATCTGTTCATCTGAGGGAAACAAAAAAAGAGCAGTAAAAATATTTGTAATTTCTCAATACATTTACAATTACTGTGTGGACACCTTGGCCTTCAGAACATTTGGAGAAAAGGAGAAATGAAGAGATTCAAATTGGAAAAGCAATCAGGCTCTCAGTTTTTCCAGATAACATCATATTATATATAATCCCTAAAGACTCCATCCCAAAATATTTATAGGAGTAACTCCTCACATAACTTAGTGTGGTATTCAGATCCAAGCCACCAGGGCATACCCAGGCCATGTAGTCCTGGGGATTGAATTTAGGGACCTGCACAGGGTAGGCTTTTTTTTTTTTTTTTTTTTGGCACTTGAGTTATCTCTTCTGCTGAGGGTATGTGATGTCCCATAAATTTGGGGGCAGGGGAAAGGCACACCGATTATACTCCTGTGTCTGAGTATAATCTTCCTGGTGGTGCTCAAGTGAAATGTCTTGTGCCAGGGATCAAATGCAAGAGCTTTCCCACCATACTACCTCTCTGGTCCAGTATAATTATCTTAAGCTTCATTCTAGGACTGGATAGATAGTTCAGGCATTAAGGCACTTGGCAGTTGCCTTTTTTTTTTAAAGGTTTATTTATTTATTTATTTTTGCTTTTTGGCTCATACCCAGCGACAGTCAGGGATTACTCCTGACTCTTTCAGTAATTTCTGGCCAGTAATTCCTGGCTCTTCACTCAGGAATTATTCCTGGAGGTGCTCAGGGGACTGTATGGGATGCCGGGGATCAAACCCTGGTCAACCACATGCAAGCAAGGCAAATGCCCTACCTGCTGTGCTATCGCTGCTCACCCTGGGTTTTTTTCCCAAGAACTGCCAGAAGTTCTCTGAACACTAAGTCAGGAATGTCATCTGAGCACCACAGGGTGTGACCCCAAACAAAAGAAAACCACAAAAGCTTTAAAATAAATAGTAAAATGGTATCACTGTATCACTGTCTTCCTGTAGATCATGAATTTGCTCGAGCAGGCACCAGTAACATCTCAATACATCCTGTCACATGCAGATAGCTCAAGGGCATCTGCCCACTCCAGGAACATAAAGAGCCTCAAACCATTCCATCAGGTCATGGGAATGAGGTCTATAATTGTTACTGGTATTTGGCATGTCAAATATGACACAGGTAGCTTGCCAGGCTCTGCCATGTGGATACATATATATGTAAACATATTTTCCAAAGGAATACATGAAGGGAATTAGATGTGCATTGTAAGAGTAAGGACTTTGACATTTATTAGCAATTAATGTTATTCTACTAAGCAGTATAAACTTAGGTATTTGATTTGTGATGCTGGGATGGATAGAACCCAGGTTTCACGGATACAAGTGAGAGCTTAACAATTATATGTATTCCTTATCCTTAAGCTTATTTAATTTTGACTTAATTCTACTTTATTATTCTAATGCAAATCACAAAATTAATTTTATACAATAAAGTAAATATTACTTTCTGAAAATAGTTAAAAATGTTTTTCTTTAAGGGTTTTATAAAATAAAAAATTTTCAATTTTAGATTAGAATGATTCCATCTAGTAAGTCATTTAAATTCACTTATCATTTCTATGAATACTATTAAAAACAATAAAAAATCATTATTTATTTTTTGCTTTTTGGGTCACACCCAGCAATGCTCAGGGGTTTGTTTCTCCTGGCTCTGCACTCAGGAATTACTCAGGTGGTGCTCGGGGACCATATGGGATGCCGGGATTGAACCTGGACCAGCACAGGCCGGCTGCGTGCAAGGCAAACGCCCTACCTGCTGGGCTATCACTCTGGTCCCAATTAAAAATTTTAAACTTTATTTAAACACTGTGATTTCCAAAGTTGTTCACAGTACTAAAAGGCAATTTTTAAATTTATCCTACTTTAAGAAATTTTTAGTAATTCATGCAATATTTACTAGTATCCTATTTTAAAATATATTTTTGGTTTTGAGGCTACTCTCTGGAGTAGTCGGAGAGAGAGAATCATGAAGAGAGTGGGATCCAAGCTGAACCCCAGCCTTCAAGCCAGCTCTTTGGTCCTATATTGTATTTTTAATATTCGATAGTTTCTTTTTGAAAGAATGTGGTAAATAAAAAATCAAATGTTAGGGTCAGTAAGTAGTTTAGGAGTTAATGTGAGTGGACTGGAGTTCCATTCCTAGCAATGCATCATCTCCCAATGTCTCACCCTCCGTCAGCACTACTGAGGTATCACTAGTGACTCCCAGAAATGCAGCTAGTTGGCTGAGTATCACTGTGAATGGCCCCCTGGGCTTACCTCCCAGACTCTACCCCCCCCCTCCGTAAACCCTCATTTATGGAAAGAAAAGACTAACTCCAAGGCTTATTTTACAACTTGTTTTTGAGTAACTAAGTCTGGTGAGGGCTTTTTGTTTTATGAGGTTGAAGAAACAAAACAAAATAAACTTAAGTTGGAAATAACTTAAAGACTTTCAAAGCCTGATAAATCTGTGCTGAAACCCACAAGTCCATATCTTGGCACAAGGTTAAAATCAGGAAAGGTGCCTTGCCCCTCAAGGCCCTGAGAGCTGCACTCGAGTAAAGATATTTGCATGTAAACTTCTCTCACTTTATCTCTTTATCCTTTAAGTGGAATAGATAGAACTTAAATCTGCATATCTTTGTTTTCTCCATTCTCTCTTTTTTGATGTAGCCTCCTAAGATTTGGGCTTTAGCTGATGTGGTCTTAGAAGCCTGCTTGATCTTTTTCACATTATGTGCAGGTGGTCTATAGGTTATTAATAAACTTTCTAATTTTTCCCTTATGTGTCTTTCTGGCATTTCTTTAATTATTTGTCTAGATTCTGAAGAAACCAAAGGATGGGGTAGAGTGTAATTTCCTTTGTGCTTCTTCAAGGAAGAACAAGCTAATTGAACAAGATGTGGTGCATTGATTTTTTTTGGGATACAAAAAAAAAAGATTATGCTAATGCTTGTATATTATTATTCAGCAATAAAATACCCACCAGTTATGGTTAAAATGAATAGGCTACACAACTATAATGTGTATATATGTGCATATATGCATTTATTATATTTGCATCTCTATTCTATTTATATACCTCTTTATCTACCCATAACTAGGCACATTTATTACATTTATTTTCAGGTATTAGGTTATGTCATTTTATTCTTTTATTTATTCTAAATTTATGACAACAACTATATATCAAGTTTTTTGTTTTTGTTTTTAGTGGTGCTAGGTGTCATTATGCAAACAAGTGTTCTTTAGCTGGGCTAATCTCTAGCCCCTTTATCTTAAATAAAAAAGATGCAGTGAATCTTTAATTAAAAAACCATAACAGCATAGAATTTTAAATACTAGAGCTCACTTAAAAATATAATGTTATATTCCTTCCACAAAGGTCAAAGATGAACTAGGGAATCGTACTAATTTTGTGCATATTGAGAGAAGACTTGAATTATGTTTGATTGGTTTTCATATTAGGCTGGCTTTGTTGGAGCCCTTGCTCCATTTGTCTGCTTCCCCTCTCAGATGGCAAAGAACCACATTTTATTATTATTATTTATTATTATTAATATTATTTATTATGTATTATTATTGTTATAATGCAATAACAAACAGGGTTTATTCCCGCTAGCTGGGGCCAATCGCTTCACTGATACAAGCAGGTCCTAGTGAGAACGTTCGACCCCGGGAAGAGGGCAAGAAGGGACTGTATAGACCTTCCAAGGCCGTTACATGCCTCACAGCCCGCAAAAATCCATATAGCCAATAAACTTAAAGTAAAACGTATTTCAAACTTTTCTCTTTTTTTTTACTTTATTTATTTATTTATTTTTATTATACCACCGTGAGACATACAATTACAAAGGTGTTCAAAATTGGTTCTTGGTAATACAGTATTCCAGCACCCATCCCTCCACCAGTGCCCCATTTCCACCACCAATGTACCCCACCCCTCCCGCCCCCCCCCAGGCTGCCTCAATAGCTGGTAGCCCTGTTTCCTCTCTTTCTCTCTCTGCTCTCCCTCTCTGTCTCTGCATCTCTCTCCCTCTTGTTTTACACATTGTGGCTAGCCCTGCAGATATTTAGAGTTTATCACTTAAGTCTCTTTGTGTATATTCAGTGGTGAGTTTTAATCTGCCATTACCATTTCCCACATTTAGTAAAACACTGGTATCTATTTATGTCGTATTAATGAATGCAGTCATTCTATATCTGTCCTTTTCCTTCTGACTAATTTCACTCAGCATGATAGTCTCCATGTCCATCCATTTGCAGGTAAATTTCATAATTTCATCTTTTCTGACAGCTGCATAGTATTCCATAGTGTAGATGAACCACAGTTTCTTTAGCCAGTCCTCTGTTCTCGGTCATTTAGGTTATTTCCAGATTCTAGCTATAGTGAATAGCGCAGAGATGAATAAAGAAGTACAGATAGTGTTTCTGCTATGTGTTTTTCGGTCTCTCGGGTATATTCCCAGGAGTACTATTGCTGGATCAAATGGGAGCTCAATGTCTAGTTTTCGGAGGAATGCCCATATTGTTTTCCAAAAGGGCTGGACCAGCCGGCACTCCCACCAACAGTGGATGAGGGTCCCTTTTTCCCCACATCCACGCCAGCACCGGTTGTTCTTGCTGTTTTGGATGTGTGCCAGTCTCTGTGGTGTGAGATGGTACCTCATTGTTGTTTTGATTTGCATCTCCATCCTGATGATTAAAGATGAAGAGCACTTTTCATATGCCTTTTGGCCATTCGAATTTCTTCTTTTTGGAAGCTTCTGTTCATTTCTTCTCCCCATTTTTTGATGGGATTGGCTGTTTTTTTCTTGTGGAGGGCTACCAGTGCCTGATATATCCTGGATATTAACCCCTTGTCAGATGGGTATTGGGTGAATATCCTTTCCCACTCTGTGGATTGTCTTTGTATCTTGGTCACCGTTTCTTTTGAGGTGCAGAAGCTTTTCAATTTTATATAATCCCATTTGTTTATCTTTGCTTCCATTTGCTTGGTCAGTGGTGTGTCGTCTTTAAAGATACTTTTAGTTTCGGTGTCGTAAAGCGTTTCTCCTATGTTTTCTTCGATGTACCTTATAGATTCATGTTTGATGTTGAGATCTATAATTCATTTTGATCTGACTTTTCATCCTAAAAAAGGTCATGCAAACTTAAAGAAAGACAAGAGAAGTGGTCTGTCCTAGTTCCAGTCATGTGCTTAACCAACCTTGAGGACGTCCTGTCCTCAGCCCTGGTAAAACTATACTATCCAGATGACCAGGATAGACATGCGTGGTCAATGACTTGTTTCTCAAGACCTCAGGGCTTACATAGTTGGGGCCATAGCGGGATCTAACACCTTCATGTTTATAATTATTTGTGCAGAACTAAAAGCCCTTCCCAAAGTGCACAGTGGATACCTATTGAATTTTATTGGCTACTACTGCAAACTCACAAAGATATGTTAAATCACCTTCAGAGGAAAATTTAAATTACTAGGCAAATCTGGGTTTTGTGAGAAAGATAGTCATCACAAGAGAGTCTGAACTTTTTGGTTTAAATGGAGAATATACTCAAGGTCCAAGGTAGAAAATTCCAAAATCTTGTAATAAAGGATCTTGTAGTAAAGATCTTATAATAAAGGAAAAAGATCCTTTTGATTAGCAGACTAGGATTAATTGGGAATAGTCACAGCCAAAAGACTTTCTAATAAGGGTAAAAAAAAAAAAAAACAGCAGCAATAAAAGAAAATTCCAGGTGACTAAATCAAGGTTAACTATGACAATAGTCATGAATCAGTATAAATAATTATAGCATCAGAGACTAAATATAGCTCGGCCAGAAGCAGTGAACAGGATAATCCAGTAAATTGTTTCATGTGTTACTTTGATCTCTTTCCTTCTTTTTTATCTTTCCTTTCCTTTCCCTCTTACTTCCCTCTCTCTCTTCTTTCCCTCCTCTCCTATACTTAACTTCCTTACCACTTTCCTTTTACAAATATCAATCTCTATTATACGCACCAGGTCAAGTATTTACTACAAAAAATGAGTAAGATGTGTTCCCTACCTTAAGCAGGTCTTACACTATGTATGCTCATAGCGCAGAGTAATATTTGCCTTTACCTGATATATCTCAGAAGTTGTTATTTGCATTCTTTAATTCTAATCTGAAATAGGAATAAAATATATCTTGAATTATACTATAGAGGGTTATAAACCTGTGGCTGGAAACCACATTCCTGATCTTTAAATAGAAATGACAGTCATATAATTAACCTTGAGAATTTCTTAGGGGACAAGTTTTGGATAAAATAAAAGTTATGTCTTAGAGGATTTTGAAGTATGTAGAACACATCTCATTTTCATACGTGTATCCTCTGTTAAGTATTGTTCAAATCCTTCTGCCTTATCCCCAAATTACAGAAAATATAAGCCAAGCATAGTATGTATGACTAATATGTTTCATTTTAAGACATATAGTACCAATGGTTCCTCATGCTGTATAGTAGAGTTCACTTAAAATAATGATGCTAAGAGGCTTGGATATTGGCCACATGTAAAATTATTGATAAAATGGGTGAAATTCACGATGAACATATTTAAGTTAGAGGACTTGCTATTTCTTGTACCATAGCCTACTATATTGCTATTATAAGAGACAGGAGGAAATTTTACAGAATTGCAAAAGACATATTGAACTAACATTTTAAAAATATGAAGTACAATTTCAAATCCATACTCGAATAAAAATCCATGCTTAGACTTAAAAAATATATTGTATTTCAACTTGAACTTTATGACAGCTGAATAAGGCATATGATATTGACTTTTAATGAGCTAATTCCTTCCCAATTTTAAGAGTGATGAAAGGTCAGACATGTTGGATTGTACAGCACACACTAGAAAGAAACCCTTATAAATCATACTTATGTTCAAGTACAAAGCAACTGTAGTACAACTCCATGTATCAAACCAAAAGTGCTTTTTAAAGTAGGAGAAATAGAGAGAAGCAAATCTTCATGTAATGACACACTAAATGTTTTATGAAATAGAAAATTAACCTCGATAGTTTCTTAGGAGGCAATGTTTAAATTAAATTAAAAAAACCTATTTCTTAGAGGATTTCAAATATATAGAACACGCCTGGTGTTCATAGATATGTGTTGTATGATCTCAGTTTTTTTTTTTTTTTTTTGGTCACACCCAGTGATGCTCAGAGGTTACTCCTAGCTCTGCACTCAGGAATTACTTCCTGGCGGTGCTCAGGGGACCATTATTGGATGGCGGGGATGGAACCCGGACCGGCACAGGCCGGCCGTGTGCAAGGCAAACACCCTACCGCTGGGCTATCGCTCTGGCTCATGATCTCAGTTTTGGCCAAATCCTTCTGCTTTACCCCCAATTTAAGAAAATGTAGGCTATGTACAGTATGGATTCATCTATGAGGTTTAGGAAAGTTACTTCAGCGGTGAAACATTTTCCAACGCTCAGTTTAAAGAGATTGATACACAGCAAGTGGTAACTCTGGAACCAATGCAGAACCAGTGGGTACTGGTAGGTGGCAAGAACCTCAGATCAGTCTAAAACTTCAAAAAATAGACAGATGTAGGTCTAACAAAAGGGAGCTAAAGGGGGATGGAAATGGTACTGTAAATTGATATAGAAGTATCCCTGCTTTTGGAAAGCTCTAGTTATATTTGCTTCTAAAAAAAAAAGACCTACATTGATGCATGATTTTACTAGCTGAAACAAATAAAAAGAGGATTTTAATTTTTACAACATAAAGTGAAATTGCTTTTAGAATTTGCTTACAGCAGCTTTTATATGGACAGTTTGCAGTTTCCTGCAAAGCCCCTTCTCTTAACTACTTTAGACATGTCTGCTTATCACATCATACCTGCTTTAGTATAGATAACCATTAATCTAGGTTTTATTGGCATGAACATGTGGGCTCTTTTTTCTTGGTGGAGGTTGGGGCTTGGCCACACCCAGTTGTCCTCAAGTTGGCTCCTGGCTCTTGCAGATTATTCCCATCACATCAGTGCTAGGGGCTCATATGGACATATGGAGTATCAGAGAACAATTTGAGATTGTCTGCATGCAAAGCAAGGACCTTATATCATTTGTCTTCCTGTTGTTCATCAAATGCTTGAGCAGGTACCAGTAACATCTCCATTCATTGGGAATGAGGTCCACTATTTTTACTGTTTTTGGCATATCGAATACACCATGGGTAGCTTACCAGGCTCTTCCATGGCTCTGGGTTCAGCCCACGGGGCCCAGTCTTTTTTCTCTGTCAGACCATCAACCATCCAGGGGCCCACGGGGCAGAGCCCTGGGTGTAGATAAGCCTGTCTCCTGTCTGCTACCTGCTGAGGCAGCCGGGCACCGCAGCCACACCTGCAACACCTCAAGTGGTGTTAAACAAGGACCTTAACTCTATGCTATTGCTCTGAATCCAAGTTATTTTTGTTCTTTTGGTGTGTGTGTGTCTGTGATTATGTGTGTATATGTGTGTGTGTGTGTGTGTGTGTGTGTGTGTGTGTGTGTGTGTGTAGTATCTGAAAGTGATGCAGTATTTTTTTTTTCTTTTTCATGTAAATTGATGGTAAAGGCCTGTTACAGGAGGAGCCAAGATCAGGATTCCATGGCCATGGGAGGGTAGAGGCTGGTCACCAGTGATGGTAGACCTATGACCTGGAGGAGTTGAGAAAGGGTCTCACCTGTGGCAGGAGGAGTTGAGCAAGGAACTCACCTGTGGGAGAGTCTCACCTGTAGCAGGAGGAGTTGAGCAAGCGTCTCACCTGTGGGAGAGTGAAGTCCAGATGCACTGTCTACTTGGGTGGGTCTCTGCTCCACTTCTGGTGAATGGACCATATCTGTTGTCATTGAGGAGAAATGGCCCCATAGAGACAGAAGGGTGAATAAGCTTGCACAAGCTTGGAGGGCTTAGTCACAGAGGAATTGTGACCATCCCCTGCCAGGGCAGAGAAGCAAAGATGACAGTAGCTTCATGAGTAACAAGGTTACCTCTTCCCATTCACATCTAACTCTTTGTACAAGTTGTGTCCACAGTGGAACCATCAGACATTTCCCCAGGATTGGGCATGGTTAGACTCAGAGGCAGCTAGTAGTAAACAGTAGTAAATATATCACAGATCACATAGTACCTGATAGCCAGCCAGATTTGGTTACTTATTGCATTCTGGGTCTATTTTGTAGGTTACTTATTGTATTCTGGGTCTATTTTGTAAGTTACTTATTGCATTCTGGGTCTATTTTGTAGGTTACTTATTGCATTCTGGGTCTATTTTGTAGGTGCAGTACATCTGGAATCTATTGTGAGCAAATAATCTATTGAGCATGAAATGGTGGAATACCATCAATATTCTAGTGAAGCCCTAGAATATGTTAACTCTGGGAGGTTGGATGGGGTACACCCTCTATATCCAGTGAGCTGATCCAGTGAACTACAGACAGAAAACTACCAGAAAAAATGGGAACCATACACTACTACCCTGAACTGCACAGAACTAGATCTTTACCATGACTATCCATATAGGTCTAGACATAAAGAAAAAGCAAATTTTAGAATACAAACAAGTCCCCATAAAAATCAAGAAAATAGAATCACATCAAGTATTCTCTCAGATCACAATGCTTTGAAGATGGAAATAAACAACAGAAAGTTGGTAAAAATCAAAGACTTGGAAACTTAGCAACACATTACTGAATAACTACTGGCTCAAAGAGAAAGTCAAAGAAGAAATGAAAAGTTTCTGGGTATAATAATAAGAATGAAAACATGAGCTACCAGAACATATGAGACATAGAAAGAGTTGTACTAAGAAGAAAGTTCGCAACACTGAAAGCATTCATTAGGAAACAAGAACAGGCATAAATAAATAACATCATATCTCAAAAAAACTAGAAAGAGACCAACAAAGGGAGTCCAAGACAAGCAGAAGGAGGGAAATCATACCTATGTGTGCTAAATTGATGATATGGAAATCAAAAACACGAAAAGAACACAATAAAACTATTAACTAGTTTTTTGGAATGAATTAGTAAGAATTTTAAGCCTATTGCTAAAAATCCACACACTAACACAAACACACACAAAGAAATATTTAATAATTAGGACCAGAAATGAATGTTAGGGATTGCAGTAAATAACTGAGACATAACAAGAATCACACGAGATTACTATGTGTTGCAGGACACCTAAAAGCCTAGGCCTCTGCATCTGCCCTGGATTGCCTCCTGTCGGTCACTTGATAGATAGGGGATAGTCTGAATGTGGCAGTCTTATCTGACCATGTATTCTGTACTGGCTGGTATAAATATTCTCTCATGCTACCACAAGCATCGTGGGACTAGCTAGATCTTACCAGCATATTTGCCTGGCCACGTTGGATCTCTAAGTAATTAGACCAGAGAGAAATGCTGTTTGCCTCCAAGCAAGCAAGCATGGCTCCCTGATAACTCAAAGGCAACTAAAATACAAAACTACCGTGAAGTAGACGAGACTCTTGTGAAGGCTTGGAGAAATATTTAACTGGCATTAGTATTAGTCTTTGGTACAGAGACAAGCCATCTCAGAAACCCCCTTCTCTACCCTATAAAGGCATTTCCAGGCAGATCTTGGCTCAAATCATTAGGTGAGGTGCTGGGAGAAATTACCTGAGGGCATTTGATCCTTCCTGCCAGGAGAAGTTGCATTTAGCTTATAGCTTCTCCCAGCTCTGTTAGGAGGCTTTTAATTAGTTCTGGGTCCTTGTAAACAACTAGATGGTCTCCTGAAGTGGCTACATTTCTATAAAGCTATTTTCCTGTTTTCATCTCTAGATAGCCCAGTCCAGAATGGGCTGGGCTGGGGAGTTTGGGGGGATTCCTAGCTATAAAATAAGCTGCAAGAAGAAAGAAGCACTCTCTTTTTCCCCCTTTTGCCACTTCGGCTTCCCTTGGTGTTTTGCTTCTCTGTCCTCTCCATTCTCTGTTGGGCCTCAACCCGTGGTGGCAGCCATCTTGGCCTACACCTGGCTGGGACCTAGCTGGGAACCCAGAGTCCAGAGATTTTTCCTGCTCTTGGATTGTATATTGGATCCTGTGATAGTAAAGCCCTTTTAAAACTGCATCGGATTCCTGAGTCTTCATCCATTCCCCGCCAGCTCGGAGGTAGAAGGGAACTCACTTCCTGGCACCATCGGGGACCCCAGCGGTGCTCCCTGACATCTGGTGTCCCTGGGTGGGCATGACGAACATTGTCTGGCCTGATCACCATCGGACAGAGATCAACTATGAACAACTTTTCATTACTAAATTTGGCTATCTAAAAAAAAGTGTTTAGGATCTTGTAACCCTGAATACTGAATTGAGAGGAAGTAGTAAAAATGAGTAGGAAGGAAGTAAACAAAAATATCCCCAAGAACAAAAGCAAAGGTCCACATAGGTTGATTCTTCTGAATCTTCAAAGAGGAATTTCTTTTTTTGGTGATATAGGATAATAATATTTATTCAGAGTACAATAACCTAAACCAGCATTCTTGGCTGGAGTGATAGTACAGTGGACAGAACCAGTAAACCCACTTTCAATCCCAGCAACACATATAGTGTCTTTAGCCCCTCCAGGAGTTATCCCTGAGCATATTTGGTTGTGTCAACACCCACCCCCTGAAACAAACTAAAAAGAACCGGAATTCTTCATAGTTTCAAAGAGGAATTTCTATTCATCTACCTTAAGTTCCCTAGAAAGTGTAAGAAGCAGGAATTTTCTCAGTCTTTGAGACCAACATTGTTTTAATATTAAAAGCTGATGAGCTTTTTATAAAAAAAAAGTGAAATTCAGACCAATAAACAAAACATACAAAATTTCTGATAAAAAAGCATGCAAAATTTCTCAACAAAATCCTTATAAATGGACTATAACAATATTTTAAATCATTATATGGCACAAGATTGTGGATTTATTTCAGGGGTACAAGAATTATTTATATGAAAATAAATTATTGTGATATACTAAATTAATAAAACAAAAGATAAAAATGACATGAAGATCTCTATAGATGTAAAGAAAGCTCCTGATAGTAAAAATCAGTGATTCTGGCGGATCTTGAAATGTGCTGGAACTTAAGAAGTAAATGGTGAAGTAGTGACTTAGGAGGAGATAAAGATAGCCTTTAACAGAATGGAATATTTTTATCAGTATAAAACAAATATTTTTCAAGTAGAAATGAGTAGAGAAGACATGTTAAAGAGATAGCACAATCATTCTGAAGTCAGAAAAGTTGAGGTTTAACTATGTTGAAATAATATTCAGTTTTCATAGGGACAGTAAAAGGGTAAAGTAACATTGTAAGATATCAATAAACTTTCAAGTGCTTGATAGAGGGTTTTTTGTGGGCAGGGGTCTGATCCCAGTGATACAAGGGCTACAAGGGCAACATCTGGTGGTCCTCCAGAGACCATGTATGGTCATCCCCAGCGAACTATTCCCAGTTCCTCATACACACTGTTTAACAAGAGACATTGTGAATTGTTCATTCTAAAGACCTAAGAGAAAATGCGTTTTTTTTTTTCTTTTTGGGTCTCACCTGGCAATGCTTAAGGGTTACTTCTGGCTCTGCACTCAGGAATTACTCCTAGTAGTGCTAGCAGAACCATATGGGATGCCAGGGATTGAACCTGGGTTGGTCGTGTGCAAGGCAAATGCTCTATTTGCTGTGCTGTTACTTGGCCCCCAAATATGAGTTTCTCTTGACTCAAACTTATTACTATAGTCATCTATTATTGACTATAAAAATTTAAATACTAGCCAATGCAAAATAATAAGTCCTATTCTCAGGCTAGTTAATATTACTTTATTTGGAAAAGAGGGTCTTTGCAAATGTGACTGGATTGAGGATCTTGAGATGAGCAGGTTATCCTCGATTATCCAGGTATCATAATTACAACCATAAATTTTTTTTTTTTGCTTTTTTTTGGGTCACACTTGGCAATGCTCAGGGGTTTCTCCTGGCTCTGCACTCAGGAATTACTCCTGGTCAGTGCGCGGGGGACCATATGGGATGCCAGGGATCGAACCCGGGCAGGCATGGGCCAGCCGCATGCAAGGCAAAGCGCCTACCCATTGGACCATCTCTCCAGCCCCTACAACCATAAATGTTCTTATAAGACAGAGGAAGACCAAGAAGGCACAGAAACATAGAAAAGAGGAGGAAGCAAAGTGACCAAGCAGGCAAAGACTGTAATGACACTACAGTCAATAAAGTGCTAGGAGCCACTTGAGGGTGAGAGTAAAGGAAGGAATGAAAGGCTATAAGAGAAATGCAGCCCTACTGACATCTTGAGTTCAGACTGCTGGGCTTCAAAAATACAGTGAACTGTCAAAAGCACCACCATGAATGCTCCTTATTTCATCTGATCCTAGATCTGAAGGAGGGCGGTAGAGACAATACAGGAATGAAATGCTTTCCTTCCATATAGCCTATGCCTGGTTTCATCAGGTAGCAGCCCTGGCTCCGCCTCCCAACACTGCTGGGTGTGTTCCAAAATACAAAGAAAGAATTGAGGAATGAAGTCTTGCTGTTTCAGGACACTTTGTGGTAATTTGTTATGGCAGCCTTTAGGGAAAAAAAATAACATTGACTAAAACAACTTACACTGAAGTCCGTTTTAATGATGATTTATTGGGGGAAGCAGGACTCTAAGTGCTGTACTTGTCTAAGTCCATGCAATAAAAAAAAGGAAAATAATTTCAACAAATGATCTTGGAGAAACTGGACAAGCAAGGAGAAAATGAAACTAAATCACTGTCCAATCACACAGAATTTATTTGAACACAGATCCCACACAAAAATGATTTGAAAATAGATTTAGGACTGATACAGTCGGCCTAAAATGTAAAAACATGGAAGAACATGTATGTGATACAGAATCTAAACATCAGAGGTGTATTTGGAAAATCAGTTCAATTGATAGATAAAACAGAAGAGAGAACAAGTAATTGGAATTTATAACTATATATAAAATAAAAAAAAAGCTTTCATCTAGTAAAAGAAATCACCACCAAGACAAAATGGCTACTAAGTAGGAGAAAATATTTATACATCATTGTTTGGCAGAATCTATACATTTAAAGTATGTTAAGAACTTAGATATAATTTTTAACAAAAATCAATCTATGGAAAAGTGGGCAAAAGATTAAAATAGATTTCAGAGACGTGGTCCAAAAATAGTCCAAATACAGTAGAAACATTGTTTAATTTCTCTTATTGTTATTGTTTTGTTTACCAGCAGCATTTCTAAGAACAAGTAGGTAAAGAACTACATCTAGGGGGACCTACATAGTCTAATTTTTGGCTAATGTTTCGCCTGTCCTGATTATTATAGAATCAGAGCAGCAAAA
Source organism: Cryptotis parvus (assembly GCA_021461705.1). Lineage (NCBI taxonomy): Eukaryota > Metazoa > Chordata > Mammalia > Eulipotyphla > Soricidae > Cryptotis > Cryptotis parvus. The sequence continues at coordinate 103,161 of JAJIBD010031809.1, forward strand.
GTATTTAAGTCAACTTTTTATTATAAAGAATCAATCTAATATAAACCCATAATTGTGAGATGGTGCATAAAATAAGATTGGAAGAAACCAATTTTAGCAAGCATGTAGAAAAATGGGAGCCTGGTGTACTCTTGGTAGGAATAGTAATTGATGCAGCCTCTATTGAAATAACACATAGTTCTTTTAAAGACAAAAACTGTAAATTCCATAAATTTCAAATTGCTATTCTCACATACTTAACTAAGGAATATGGAAAGTCTAACTGGAAAAGATATTCGCACACCTATGTTCATGGCAGATAGTTTACTCATGTGACTATAAATGACTAAACAGTCAAAAACACACTAAAACTCAATGAAAAATATGATGGTTAAAGAGAGAAAGTGATAGTGTAGATAAGAATGTGTAGAGCAGTCTTTCTTTGGTGGAATGGCGCTGGAACACTGGTAACTTTGAAGAATCCTATGCACATATAAACTTTGTTTGTTTGTTTCTAAATCACACCTGGTAGTGTACAGGACTTGTTCCTGGTTCTTTACTCCAGGAATTGTTCAGCGGATCATATGGGAAGCTGGGATTGAACTCAGATTAGCTGTGTGAAAGCAAATTCTCTACTTATTGCCCCAGCCCCGTCTGCACATATAAAGGCGTTAAGCAATACAGGGAAATTATGTAGTATTGTAATCTAATAGTAAATCAGTAAAAATGATGGTAATATTGTGCCTTTAATGTGATGAAAGATAAAATCATTATATAAGCTTAGCTAGGCAGTGCAGATAGCTCTCTCAGTGTACAATGATATCAATAACATTTGCAATTTTAAGAGGAGTACGAAAAGTAGAGAATAATAGAGTAACAGACTTCATGAGTATTGTAATCTCTCTGTTGGTTGAGATAGTAATTTTAGTAGTTCAAATGAAATACAAATTTGTTTTAGTTACAATATGGAGTGACAACTGGGTCCAGATAGTCAATGTGCTAAAGTAAATAGGGTCTGTATCACTGTCTTCCCGTTCATCATCGATTGGCTCGAGTGGGCACCAGTGACATCTCCATATGTCCTGTCTCATGCTAGTAGAGCCCAAGGGCCCCTGCTTGCTCCAGGAACATAAAGAGCCTCAAACCATTCCTTCTGGTTATGGGAATGAGTTCTAAAAAATTGTTACTGGTATTTGGCATATCAAATAGCTTGTCAGGGTAGCTTGTCAGGCTCTGCTGTGCGGGCAGCATACTCTTGTAGTCATCTCTAAATTCAGCATTTATTGATGAACCGCATAGCTGCAAGTGGTCGCACAAGCAGGGCTGTGATAGGCTGGTCTGCTGGGTGGAGTTGAATTGTACTCCTAATTGTTAGAGTACAATTCTTAGAAAAAGACTAGAAAAGTGAAACCTTGGATGACTTAGGCAAACATTATTAGATTTTTCAAAAATCATCAGAATCATCCAAAGTCATTCTATAAAATAACATCTTAAACCGTAAACTAAAGGATTTACACAAATGATGTGACACACTCCTTTGGTATATTATGCTTCCTAGACTTTTCCTATTTGTCAATTTTGATTATTAAATGAAAGTAAGAGCTTCTCAGCAGTAGTCCCAGAGGAGTTGCAGAGAGCGCCAGCCCATCACAGGGGGCAGGGTCTGCTCTGTGGCTTCAGGAGAGTTGTCTGCTGCTCCTGTGTCATGTCTGGACTTTACCTGTAGGACACTTCCTCTTTGGCCCTGCCTTTCTGGAACACTGGCCGATGGAGCCCATCTGCCACTTCTGTGAAGAAACTTGGGGTTGAGCTGCAGGGCCGCTTTCCCTGCTCAGACCTTATGACTTTGGGTTCCCTTCTTTATTTGGACACCAGCATCAGTCCTCTTGGCTTTAGGTGTCTTCTCATTGCTGCTTCTCGGCCTTTTCAAATTTCATCTTTCAAAATGAGAAAGAACCAAGACTTCTTTCCCCAAGCTAAAAATGTTAGGCTTTTAAAACTGTCAGGAAAATATTGTCAAAGAAAGATGGCTTTAGGAATTTTGATATTGATAAGAAAAAAAGATACACAAAATGATAAAAAAAAAAGGAAGGCTCTTTTCCAAAATAATACAAACATTTTTGTTCACAGGACCTATCAATCGATCAATCGATTGACATATAGATAGATAGATAGGTAGATAGATAGATCCTATGAACAAAAAATGTTTGTATATATATAAAGTATATATATTTATATATATTCATATATATATGTCAATTCTATACTAACAGCCTTTTACTTATCAAACATACATAAGGATCCTACAATATAAATGCATTTTATCAGCTTTACGGCTCAGTAAGGACTTAATGAAATTTAAGGTAAATTATCCACCAAAGAAAAAAAGAATTAAAAAATGAATTCATCCTATATGATTGGCAGGTCAATGTTTCTTAGCTTTATAACAACATTAATAAAATCAATATATGTGTACTAGTATGTGTAAATATATCAGATCAATTGTAGAGGTTCAAGAAACAGGAGACTGAATTAAAATATTGCTGGCCATTTGCCTGCTTTTAAATTCAATGAGCATACATTTGCATCAATAAAAATAGACCTGGTATTTCTTTCACCTTGTCACTCCCTTTCTATTTCACAACTGTATTCTACAGGTATAAAGGATTTATAGCATTAGATAATCTGCACCTTCATAGAATTGGGCTTCTAAATAGAAGTAAAATTAATTTGATGCTCTGTCATTCCAACACTGGGAGAAAAATATAAGATATGACGGAGCCATGACATACTTTGGTCATTTCATAGCTTCTTCTTTAAGGGCCTAAATTCCAAAAAAGGAAGAAGACTTTACTGTTGTATTCACCCATTCAATGATATTCCTGGTATACCACAGACCCTTAATAAAAAATAATTGATGCATGCTTAAATGTAATGTGCAGTGTTCTTCATGCTGATTTCCCAAGATCTGAACTAGACAAATTATCTAGCCACCTACAGCCCTATATCATTCATTCTACCCAATTTGATTATATTTATTCAGAGTCTGTCATAGGACTATACCACTTTATAAATATGAAAAACTTCATTAGTACGCATATTCGGCTACAACGAAGTGTGCTAGAATCTAACGCTTGCTGAAATCAATGATTTTACTATCTTGAATACTCTCCACTGTAATACTCTTGGAAAACTTTTAAATATGAATACTCTGATCTTATCTCAATAGATATGAATTAATTGGTCTCAGGTAGGATCAGAGTTTTATCAGCATGGAAACTGAGAGAAGGCAGATTTCTTTGACTCTCTGGACATGAAGTGCAGTTCTTTGAAAGAAATGGTTTAAGCAACTAGTTTAAAACAAAGCAAAGCAAAGCAAAAACAAAACACTACTACAGCATCAAAACGCAAATGAGACCCACCCCCAAAGCATTATTTCCTGAAAACAGCCTTGTGGATGCCAGGCTGAGTTAATTTACATTTGACAGACAAATAGGAAAGTGCCTCATGTTGCACAAAGGCAACATTATAATCTAGCTGTCAGGCATTAGCTTCCCTGATGCCCTGGGATGTGGGACAGATGGAGATCATTCAGGGAATCCAGTGGCAGCAACAGTCTCAGGGAGCCTTCCTTCACTGATTTGAAATCCCAAACGCTTATCACAAAAAGCAAGAGACATTTGATAACAACCTGGTGGTGGTGTCCAGATTTATTCTGAGTAGAACAAGAAAGTGATATTCAGAGATTGACAAACTCTTAGAATGATCAAAAGGGAAGAAATGCAAAGAGGTTTTCTTTTCATAGGTTCAAGTCACATTGTTTGGTCAGATAGTGTGAGGGGCCCAGTCAAGTTTGAGAATGTAAAATAAAGTGGGGAAAAGAAAAAGATTGAAAAGAATGGAGTATTTATTTCCTAAAAGAGCCAATGAAAGTCAGTTTCCTCTGAATGTAAAAAGGAGGAAGAGTGGATACTCTGCCAGGTATTGAAAATGTGTGGCCAGAGAATTATTTCTAGAAGACCATGGTGTCAAGGTATGAACATTGAACCAAAACTTTCTATGAACTAAAACCTGTTATGTCAATTATCACAAAATAATGAGTTAAAAAATTAACATCCATCTTTTCAAAGTGATGCATATTTGTATAAATTAAGTAAACAAGGAAAGGACTGTACTAAAGTCTTTTGATGTGAAGAGTGATACCCACATGGGTTCCACCCAGCCTTGTCAACAGCTGAGCATACAGAATCACAGAAGTCAGAACTAATAAATTTGTAGATGTCATCAAGTCCAATTTCCTTATCTTATAATGGAGAAAAATGAGAGTCAAGCATTGCTTTTGAGTTGCTGAAATTTGCTCAGTGAATTAGAAATTAATCTTGCTTTGCTCTTATGTCACTTAAAAACACAGGTGCCTTTATTCCCTTGATTTTCCCCTGGAGCTACCAGGGAAACACATCCTAGATATTAGGAACTTTTTACTGGTTTGACTAAATCAAAGAATAACATTTTAAAAGTAGCTAAAAAGAACATAAAAAGCCACCAAACATAATCAATAGCAGAAGAATTTTATGATAGAATCATTAGTCTAAGTAACCCAAAGAAGGGATTTTTTTTTAACAAACTGAGGGGAAAATATTGTGTATATATATATATATATATATATATATATATATATATAGTACTCTATAGATATAGTATTTGCTAATCATCAGAACCTTTTTTACTACAGAAGTATATTTTTAGTTTTCTCTAAAAAATCAACCACAAGTTTCTGAATTCAGGGAGCAGTTTCTACATCTCAATTCATCTTCTGTAGCACTCCCAAAGTTGTTTATATAAAAACATTTACAATGAAGAATATTTTATATTTTTGGACATAAAAATTTCACTGAATGCTTATCATAAAATTCATTGAATCCTTATGATCATTTATTTATTTTATATGTGATAAACCCATGCTTAATATTCATCTTGTTTAAGGAACTTGTTTATAGTATTATAAAAATCCAGAAAATTGATTAAAGTTAGTTTGCATATTCTTTTTAATTGTAGGTCACCTTGTGGTGCTCAGTGGTTATTCTATGCTTGGTACTTTGGGGTCACTCCTGGCAGTGTTGAGGGAATGGGCTGGGTTGGCTGCCTGCAAGGTAAGTGCCCTATTCACTTTGCTATCACTCCGCCCCCTATGTTCAGAAACATTGACAAAAATAGCGTTTAAAAATCTGCAAATAAAAAAGAAACTTGAATTTGGGGAAAATGTAAATTTGGCATTGAATTTTGACTTTCTAGTTACTAGCTGTATGATTTATGACAAGCCATTTGATTTGTCAACCTTACTTTCCTCAATTATAAAATGAAGGTAACAATGAATACCTTGACACAATGTCAGCAGGATTTAATAAGACAAAGAAATAAAAATTTGGTATAATGCTTGAAATCTTGGTTTCAAGAAACATCTATTATTATTGTTTTCTCATAAATCATTACATTTTAAAAGGACTAAACAATAGTGCCTAGAAATATCCAGAACTTTTGCTCTGTGCCACGTTCTGATCTTTAGAAAATGTTGCTTTGCAGGAAATTTCTACAAATTCAAGTTTTTGTTTTTTTGTTTTAGTCTTTTTTAATTCTTCTCTGCTCCACTTCCGATGCTACAGCATAATACTGCTAAACTCATTTTATGGTTCTTGTTCATGCATGGTTTCTAACAAGATTATAACATGTTTTGGAACAATTTCAGGTATTTCCTCTGTACATTTGCCCTGGGATCAACTTCTTCCTTAATTGGTTGTCACTTGTTACATTTTATCAGTTGACCAAAATGGTTAGTTGAATGTTGCTTTGGTTGTCATGTGTCTGGAGTGTTTAAAGTTCAGAACTTTTTACTGGACACTTTCTCTTGTCACTTGATGCTGAAAGGAACATGTCAATGGTGTAGCTTATCTGAAAGTTGAAAATGATGCTACTGATAGATTTAGGTGTCACTCTGCAGAGGAGATAGTAATATTGCTGGCTAGGACATGGTTTAGCTTTGTGCCAAAAGCACATTTGGGTTCACTATAGTTGTCTAGCTTTTTTGCATATCAGTATGTCATTTGCCATTATGCTATAAATGTAGCAAGAGGCCAGGATTATTTTTACTAGGAAAAGCTTCATTTATTTCTTATAGGCTTAATAGATCTTTAATGAAAAAGTTCTTTAATTTAGACTTGTTTTTAACTCATGGAAGGGAATACATATTCATTGATTTGAATGATGGGTTCTCTGTAACAATGAAATATTTAAATGCTCTTACCAGGATCATTAATCGACCATAACATTTCTTTTTGACACCCACAAGGAATTTCTATTAAGTTAGAATAATCTTTTTATAAGCTAACCACAAAATCACAAACAGAGAACTCTCATTTTTAACTTTTAATATTTAGAAGTGACTCTATACTCAGTCTGCTTATGGAAGTCTTTTTTTTTAATTGATATGTGCCTAAGGATCTCTTCTAAGTCAGCATTAATTTTATGATTAATTTTATAAAAAACTTAAATTTTAGTCCTGGCATAAAATGTTTCTTGGGAAGCTAAAAGTTGGTTCTCTTTAGTTTGGATTTATTTATCATTTGATGTCCTCTGATATTAAATGCTATATTTTTAATAATCTAAAGAATTATGCATTTGTTAAAAATACCTCAATTCCACTATTTGACATTAAATATGTTAGACCATATATTATAATACAAACCCATTGGCAATGAATATGCTGAAACTAACTGAAATCTGGGTGAAAGATATCTGTGGAGGATTGTCCTGCCTTAAAATTAAGAAGCACAATGATGATTTTTATTCATTTACTAGACTTTGAATTTGTGCTTCTGCATTGTACTCTTTTTCTCAATTTCTTATCAACTAAAAATTGTATTTTTTAAAGAGTATATGGAGTGTCCCACCCACACAGCAGAGCCTGGCAAGCTACCCATGTCGTATTTGATATGTTAAATACCAGTAACAATTATACCTCATATCCATGACTTGATGGAATGGCTTGAGGCTCTTTATGTTTCTGGAGCAAGCAGATGCCCTTGGGCTATCTCACATGTGCAGGACCTATGGAGATATTTCTGGTACCCGCTCAAGCAAATCAATGATCAACGGGAGGACAAGTGATACAAGTGAAATAGTATATATTTAATTTTAATATGTGTGTAATATATTCCTCCCAGAGACTTGTCTTTTTATCTTTATAAAGTTCTCTCAAACAGCATTCATTTTTATCCCCTTGTCAGTTTTCAGCTGTGGCTGACTGACAGTATTTAATGTTTCTTCTACCTGTCTCCTCACTCCACTCTTCTCTCCCAGAACTTACTCCTGTAGGCAGGTCCGCTGGTATTCTCCCGTGTTTGCTAGTAGGTCCCCACTCTCTCCTCTCTCTTTCTGCTAGCCAACTATCTCCCTTAAACTTTATCTCCAAGAACTCCCTCTAAGACTCTCTCCAATCTGACTCCAGACACTGCCCCCGACTCTCTGCTCCTCTAACTCTTTCTGCTCTCTGCTCCTCTAACTCTCTCTCCTACCAGGCTGAGAACCCTGTTCAACTGACTTAACTGTTTCTCCAACTGTTATATATCCCTTTAATTAGGATATTGGCCCATCTCTATAACTCTTAAAGGGGCTCTAATACCCTTTATTTAAACAATGTGGTTTATAGCATTGTTCAGATGCTTTTGTTACAGGCATTCAATATTTCAACACCAATTTCATGACCACTGTCACCTTCCTTCTACCATTTTCTCTATTTTCCAAACCACCCTTTAAGCCTGCCCCCTAGCAGATCCAAATAATTTATTTTATATCAGTGTCTAATGGAATGATCAAAAATTATTTCTGTAGGAAAAAATGTGTGACAATTGTTGAATATCACTATTTGGAAATTAAGTCCTTGTCCAAGGTCTTACTAAGCAATGTTGCAAGTTAAGCCTTCTGTGTTAGTGTTTTTGTGAGTTGTCATTGGTTGGCTTCTGTGTTATATCCCATCCAATCTGGTATGCTACTACTGGGATGTCAGTATTTTTTTTTTTTTTTTTTTAGAATTTTATTATACCACCGTGAGATATACAAATAAAAGATTACATTAAAAATTCATGTTTTTTTGGTCATATTTTCACACCACCCCTCCCTCCACGTGCCCATCTCCCACCACTCCTCCCCCCCCCGCCTCTGCTTTTTTCTTTCCCTCTCTCTCTCTTTTCCTCCCCGACTGACAACTACATTAAAAGGTTGTCATGTATCCTTCCTCTATTTATGCCAGTTCTAGGTTGGCATTATACCCCGAATTGTTAGCCCCCTGTTCCATTCTTCTTACCTAACTCCCACATTGTAATCTCCACCTTGACAGACCTCGATATATTTCACTTGAGCAGTTTTAGACCAGAAAATTCAGAACATTTAACCGGTCAGTAAGCTTACATGGCAGTAGTAGTGGAATGTGGGTGTGATTACCAGGGATTCCAGGAGTATGGGGAGGGTTGGGAATGTTATCCAACTCTGAGAAGGTCTGTAGTTTTCAGCTTGAAAACCCTGGAGTACCTGAAAATTTTGATAGTTTGATATCTCTGTGGAGCTCAGTTATGAGGGAATGGAGATTAGCCATTGGTACAGCATCAGCTGTTGAGGTGTAAATGCAGTTACTGATAATTTGGTAGGATAGGAACTTGGTTTTGCCGCCTTCCCAGAACATTAATTTTTAATCATGAGGAACTATCAAGTGACAAAGCTTTTCTTTTTTTTTTGCATTTGTATTTTTTTGTTTATTTACTGAAAATAATGCAAAAACCAGTAACAATAATATGCCAAGACCAAAATTTTTTTTCTCATGTATCTTAAAAAACTTTAGAGTTTTTAACTTTCACACTTCAGGCTTTGATTTATTTCAAGTTTGGTTTTGTATATAGGTGCTATTTAATTTTTATGAACAATTTGAAGTACTGGTTGGGCTTATTTATCTGTCAAAGTTTTCAATCTCACTTTGAATTAGCCCTTTCCCATATCATGTGTCTGTCTTTAAAATGCTCAATCTCCCCTCTAGCTTCTTAAACACATGGATATAACCATAATAGCGATTTAATGTTCTCATTTGCAAATTCTATGATCATAATTTTGGATCAGGTTTGATTGATGTGTCTTATCCTTCTTATGAAGCTTATTTTCCTTCTCTTTAAAATTTAGAGAATGTATTTTGTAAGTTTTTTCTTTTCTGTTTTGGGTACTCATTATTTTTGTATTACTAGGAATATTATTATGCTTGGTTCTACAGTATATTTAAGTTACTTGGAAATAGCTTTTTCAGGCCTTAAGTTTAATATGTTAGATGGACTCAGAGCAGCTAGGTTTACTACACCGCTAAGGAAAATAATTAACATGTGTATTCTACCAACTTCACTTCATTCTGATTTGAATAGAACTAACTGTTGTTGGTACTCAAGCACTCAGTGAATTTTCCTGATTTGTATTTTCAAATCCCTTAGGTTATTCTTTCCCCCATTCTTATAGAGTTTCCTCAAAAATAAACACCTGTCAAAGCTCAGCCAAGACTGGAAGAAAAGGAGATTCTCTGAGAATGTCTATAACTCTGTGAGTCTCTCCCCAGCACTCAGATCATCCAGGTCTAGCTGTGGCATCTCTGGAATGATCTTCAGAGATGGTGTTAGAGAACAATAACTTTGAAATTTTAGTACTGGAGGAATAAAATGCTGTTGTGGCTAACCACATGAATTTTTAGGGTACCATTTCCTTATTATTGGTAATATTTCCTATGTAGAAATGAATTTTGATTTATTTCTCTTGGATTCAAGTGGTGGAGACTCTTGAATGTAATCATCCTGCTTTCCTCTCTTTTCATGCAGTTAAGAGACCTTTGCTTGATTAACCCTCTCTCCCCTTTTCAGTGATACTTTTGAAGCATTTTTAGTTACTGTCATATAATCTTTAATTAGTCATTCGACTTAGAATTTCCAAAATTCCTTAACAAATGAGTTATTCCCATAAGTGAATAATTCATACTTATGTGTTAATTTTCTTTAGTTACTGTGGACTCATGATCTTTAAAAATTCCTGATTTAGTATATATTTATCAGAAACAAAGAGCAATATAAGTATATATATGTATATATATATACATATATATATACTTATACTTATATAATATACTTATATTGCTCTTTCGGATATGCGCCAGTCTCTGTGGTGTGAGATGATATCTCATTGTTGTTTTGATTTGCATCTCTCTTATGATTAGTGATGATGAGCATTTTCATATGACTTTTTGACATTTGAATTTCTTCCTTATCGAGGTTTCTGTTCATTTTTTCACCCCGTCACTTTTTGATGGGGTTGGCTGTTTTCTTCTTATAAAATTTCTACCAGAGCCTGATATATCCTGGATATTAACCCCTTAACAGATGGATGTTGGGTGAATATTCTTTTCCATTCTATTTTTTTTTTTTTGCTTTTTGGGTCACACCCGGCAATGCTCAGGGGTCACTTCTGGCTCTTCGCTCAGGAATTACTCCTGGCGGTGCTCGGGGACCATATGGGATGCCAGGGATCGAACCGGGCAGGCATGGGCCGGCGTAAGCAAGGGCAAACGCCCTACCTGCAGGGCTATTGCTCCGGTCCCTCTTTTCCATTCTGTGTACTGTCTTTGTGTCTTGGTCACTGTTTCTTTTGAGGTGCAGACGTTTTTAATTTCATGCAGTCCCATATGTTTATCTGTGTTTCTAGTTGCTTTATTAGCGGTGTTTCATCTTTGAAGATGCCTTTAGCTTCAATGTTGTGGAGGGTTTTTCCTATATTTTCTTCAACATACTTTATGGATTCAGGTCTGATGTTGAAATTTTTAATCCATTTTGATCTCATTTTTGTGCATAGTGTTAGTCAGAGGTCCAAATTCATTTTTTTACATGGTGCTGTCCAGTTGTCCCAGCACCACTTGTCAAGAGGCCTTCCTTACTCCATGTCATACTTTTTTGTTTCTTTATCAAAGATTACATGATCATGTATTTGAGGCTGGTTGTCAGGATACTCAACTTTATTCCATAGGTCCACAGATCTGTTTTTATTACAATATCATGCTGTTTTAATTACCACTACTTTGTACTACAGCTTGAAGTTGGGAAAGGTGATGCCTCCCATCTTCTTTTTTCCCAAGGATTGCTTTAGCTATCTGTGGGGGCTAATTGTTCCATACAAATTCAGGAGTGTTTGGTCAATTTCTTTGAAGAATGTCATAGGTATTCTTATAGGGACCACATTGAATCTGCATAAATCTCTAGGGAGTATTATCATTTTGACCACATTGATTCTCCCAATCCTTAAGCAGGGAATGTGTTCCCCATGTCCTTGTTTCCTCTTTTATTTCTTGAAACAGGGTTTTGTAGTTTTTTTTTTTTTGTACAGGTCATTTACACTCTTAGTTAAGCTGATTCCTAAGTATTTAATTTTCTCTGGCACAATTGTGAATGGGATCATTTTCTTAATAACCCTTTTCTTTTCTATTGTTATTTGTACATAGGAAAGACATTGACTTTTGGGTATTGATTTTGTACCCCTGCCACTCTACTATAGATATCTATTGTTTCTAGGAGCTTTCTGGTAGAGAGTGTAAGATTCTAGGTATACTATCATGTCATCTGCAAATAATGATAGCTTGACTTCTTTCTTGACTATCTGGATGCCCTTAATGTTCTTTTTCTCTGATTGCTATGGCAAGTACTTCCCAGTACTATATTGAATAGAAGTGGTGAGAGTGGGCAACCTTGTCTTGTCCCTGATCTTAAGGGGAAGGCTTTCAATTTTTCCCCAATGAGAATGATGCTCACTGTGGGCTTTTGGTAGATGACTTTGTCTATATTGAGGAAGGTTCCTTCAGTTTCCATTTTATGGAGCGTTTTTATTATGAATGGGTGTTCCTTCCGTTCCCATTTTTTGGAGAGTTTTTATCATGAATGGGTGTTGGAACTTGTCAAATGCTTTCTCTACATCTATTGATATGATCATATTGTTTTTATTTTTTCTCTTATTGATATGGTGTATTATGTTGATTGACTTGCAAATGTTGAATCATCCTTGCATTCCTGGGATATATCCTACTTGATCATGATGTATAATCTTTTTGATGAATCTTTGGATTCTGTTTGCTAGTATTTTGTTGAAAATCTTAGCATCTGTAGATGTGATTCTTTAGAGTGATAGGTCTTTAGTTTTCTTTCTTTGTGGTGTCTCTGCCTGCTTTGGGTATCAGGGTGATATGGACCTCATAGAAGCTATTTGGGAGTGTTTTTGTTTCTTCTATTTCCTGGAAGAGCTTGAAAAGGACTGACAGTAGGTCCTCCTTAATGGTTTGGAAGAATTCACTAATGAATCCACCTGGACCTGGGCTTTTGTGTTTGGGCAGAATTTTAATTACTGTTTCAATTTCCTCAATGGTGATAGGCTTATTCAGGTATTGCAGTTCTTGTTTCAGCTGTGGGAGGTTATAGGACTTCAGGAATTTATCCATTTCTTCTTGGTTCTCATGTTTCATGGCATACAGGCTTTCAAAGTAATCTCTGATGATCTTTTGAATCTGTGGTTTCTGTTGTGATGTCCCCATTTTCATTTCTGATTCTATTTATTTGGGCTCTCTCTTTCCTTACAAATATTGCTAGTGGTTTGTCAATTTTGTTTATTTTTTTCAAAGAACCAGCTCTTGGTTTCATTAATCTTTTGGATTGTTTTTTTTGGGTTTCCAGCTCATTGATTTCCTCTCTAAGTTTTATTATTTCCTTCTTTCTTCCTGGGTTGGGTTCCGTTTGTTTTTCTTTTTCTAATATTTTGAGCTGATAATTCAGGTTATTTATATGGGCCCTTTCTTTTTTCTTGATGAATGATTGCAGAGCTATGAACTTTCCTCTTAACACTGCTTTTTCTGTGTCCCACAAATTCTGATAGTTTGTCTTCATTTTCATTTATTTACCAGAATCTTTGGATTCCGTCTTTGATTTCTTTTTATACCCACTGATTGTTCAGCAGTGAACTGTTCAATTTCCTGGTGTTTGGTTTGACTCCTTGTTTCTGTGTATGGTTAACTTCCATTTCAGTGCATCATGGTCTGAGAAAATACTTGACACAATTTCTATCTTGTTTATTTTATTGATATATGCTTTGTGGCCCAACATGTGGTCTACTTGAAGAGTGTTTCATGTAGTGCTCATGTCTTATTGCTGGTTCTGTGTTCAAGCTTCAAGAATAACTCAGAGTTCTAAACTTATATGCATCAATAATAGGCCATAAATATTTGAAAGAGAAGTTGGAAATATAGTACAATGTTATAATGATTAGAGTGTCAGTCTTGCATGTAGTTTAATTCCCAGGACCCCAGCAGTGCTTAAGAATTACTCCTGGCCCTCTACTCAGAAAGCACTATTTGTGGGGCCCAAGGGACCATATGTGAGTTCTTGTTCATTGAAAAATGACCTCCTTGACCACTTGTTCATTGAGAGATGATATTCCCTGCCCCTTATTTGTTGATTTTTAAAATTTAAGTTTGATTTGTATGATATAAATATTACCACCTAGCCATTTTCAAAATTTGCTTACCTGTAATATTGGTTTCTAGCCCTTTAGCCTGGAGTTACCATGACTTTTCTGTTGTGTCTCTTATTGGCAGCAGGAAGCTTGGTTCCATTTTCTGATAGCCACTCTGTGTCTCCTGATTGATGAGTTCAGGCCATTGACATTGAGTGAGATTATTCAGTTGAAAGAATTTATTGCTCTCATTTTGTAGAAGTTATGCATGATTGTGAGATTTGTTTTTGTTTTTTTTTAAAGAAGGCTTTTTAATATCACTGTATCACTGTCTTCCCGTTCATCATAGATTTGCTCGAGCGGGCACCAGTAACATCTCCATATGTCCTATCTCATGCAAGCACCTGCTTGCTCCAGGACATAAAGCACCTGCTTGCTCCAGGAACATAAAGAGCCTCAAACCATTCCATCAAGTCATGGGAATGAGTTCTATAATTGTTACTGGTATTTGGCATAACAAATACAACACGGGTAGCTTGCCAGGCTCTGCATTAAAGGCTTTTAATGCTTCTCAAAAAACTGGTTTCTAGGTTATGGACTCACTAAACTATTGTTTGTCTATTATTATATTGTTCCTTAAATCTGAATCTGAACACTTCACCTTAGTGAATGTGTATCTGAACACATTCCATTGATTTTTTTTTAAACTATAGAACAGCAGTCTCTTCTGGAATGTAGAATCTCATCTGGTAGATCTGCTGTACTTCTTACAGGGAGTTCAGTTTTACATTAGTTCCTCCTGTGATCTCTCAGCTTTGGTCATTCTGATTGTGTCTTATGCTGATTGTAACTTTGTCTTGATATATTTCTATTTGAGTCGATTTTCATTGGGACTCTTTTGCCTCTTAAATCAGGAGGCCTGTACTCATGATCTCTGAGAAATTTCTTATCTATGATTCTTCAATTAGTACATCTTCATCAAATTCACCTTCCTATTCTGATTCTATATTATTCCTATTGACTTCATCCCATAGTTCTCTGGTATGCTGTTAAACTTTCATCTTCTGGTCTTTTTTTTTGTTGTTATCTAATCTTAGAGCTCACAGATCTTTTCTTCAGTTGCTATTCTGCTGTTGAGTGCTTTCACTGGGTTTTTTAAAAAATTATCTAACATACTCATTTTTGTCACGTTTGATTTGTTTTCTCATTTTTTGTTCTCATACATTCCTGTACTTTACTGAATACCTGTACCATAAATTCTTTGATCTCATTAAACTTTCTAAACAAGATGTCTACACAGTCATTATCTGAGAGGTTATAGGACTGGTTGGTAATGCTATACCCTCTCATTCTACTATATTTAGTCATTGACCTTATACTCAACTTCCTCATTGTATTTGCTGTGCTCTGAGGGTGAATCTTTGTTGATTGCCCTACTGGAAGTCTCTCAGAGATTTGCTCTTTTCCATGAATTCCCTATTGGTGCTCACCCAACAGGAGGGGAACAAGAGCACGTAGTCTGAGATGCAATGAGCAGAGCTGTCACTTGTGCTTATGCAGCTGTGCAGTTCAGTGAAGAGTTATGGTCACAGGGTGTGGATGTGGATCTGGAATGTTGAATGAACAAACAGATGGCTTGAGATATAGATGTGGGCTTGCTGAAATGGTGGAGGGTGGGAATAGAGGCTGCTTGGACTCAGGCAGATGTGAGGAAAATCTGCTTCTGGGTCCAAACAGGCCCCTGGGGTGTCAGACTGGAAGTTAACCTCACATGGTAGGGTGAATGAGCAAGCAGAGATTTTGAGATGTCTATTTATCGAGGATTTTTAGAATTTGTACACAGACTTCAGAGTACCCCTGAAAACATAGAAATTGTATATATAGTGTGTGTCAATTCTGGAATGGTTTGAGATTAAACAAAAAGATTTCTTATTATTTACCAGGATTAGGAGAAATTATTAATTAAATTTTTTTTTGTATTTTTTTCTCAAAATTCTTGCCTGTCCTCAAAATCTCTCTCCTTTCCCCCTCCCATTCACACCTTCCTCCTCCCATTTTCTTTGGAGTGTGTCCAACACTTTCTCTTGTCCTCAATCTTTAGCCAACATTGGTCTTCTTCTTGAAGTATTTCTGAAAAACTGAATTTCATGCTGCCTACTTGTCTGGTAAAATGAACCAAAATTTTATAGAACACACAGACATTTCTAGAAGTATGAGTCTGTCTTTTGTTGTTCCCATTCATTTTTAAGATATTTCATTAGATATTCATATTAAATACAGATTTAATATCAAATGGTAACTATTTCTTTTAACAAATGGTAACTATTCCTTTTAAAAACTCAAATAAATAAGTTAAAAATTAACACAGAGACTGGAGAGATAATACAAAAGGTGCTTGCCTTACCCTTATAGCTGAGTTTGATCCTGGTCTCATGGGAACCATCAGAAATTATCCCTGAGCACAGAGCCAGGAGTAAACCCCCAGAAAAGCTGGTTGTGAAAAAATATCACACACAAAAATTAATGCAAAGTTAAATTTTTTGGTAGCTATTCATGTTATATAGCTTTAAATTATATTTAACTAAGGTTTTACAAATTCTTCACCCATGAAAATGAGAGTGAAATATGTTATTTGATGTATGATATATAGAGAGCGATGGATATTTTTCTTTGTTAATCACATCTGGCAATGCTCAAGGCTTATTCCTGGTTCTGCACTTAAGGCTCACTTTTAGTGGGGTATAGGGGACCACACATAGTTCCATGGATCAAACTTGGGTTAGCCATGTGCAAGGCAAAAAAACTTCCCATTGTACTGTCACTCTGGCCCTGGCATTTTAATTATATAAATTTTTTTTTTTTTTTTTTTTTGGGGCGGTGTCACACCCAGCGGCGCTCAGGGGTTACTCCTGGTTTTTTGCTCAGGAATTACTCCTGGCGGTGCTCAGGGGATCATATGGGATGCCGGGGATCCAACCCAGGTCGGCCACATGCAAAGCAGAAGCCCCACCCGCTGGGCTACCGCTCCGGCCCCTAATTATATAAAAAATTTGATCTTGTAAATAAATGTAAACTTTTCCTATTATGTCAAATGTTATAAAGGTAAAGTAACAATGTTTATCTTAGTATATGGTAAGCTAAGTAATAGCATCCCAAGTATATCTACATTCTACCTTTCAGTTTTAGAATAAATTATGTTGACATAGATTTAGGGTAAGGGGAATGAAGTCGAAGATAGAATTGAGATTGCCAATCAACTGATTTTAAAATAGGAAAATTATCCTGACTTAAGGGGGTGGGCACATGTAATCATAAAGATTCTTCAATGTAGAAGAGGAGGACAGATGGATCAGAGTCTAAGTGATTGAATATGAGTAACTCACCAGTCTATCACTAGCTATGAAAATGAAAGGAGGATGTGAGCCAAGGGCTGCAGGCAGCCTCAAGATTTTGGCAAAGACAAGAAAACACATTTTGCGTTAGTCTCCAGATGGAATGCCATCCTATTGACACCTTAATTTTAGCCTAGTGAGACCGTTTTGGATGTCTGACCACCAGAATTGTAAGCTTAAAAAAATTCACATAGTGGGCGGAGCGATAGTCCAGCAGGTAGGACGTTTGCCTTGCACGCATCTGGCCTGTGCCGGCCTGGGTTCGATCCCCGGCATCCCATATGGTCCCCGAGCACCACCAGGAGTAATTCCTGAGTGCAGAGCCAGGAGTAACCCCTGAGCATCACCGGGTGTGACCCAAAAAGCAAATAAATAAATAAATAAATAAATAAATAATTTCACATAGTATTGAGTACTTGAACTTGTTATAATAATAAGAAACTTATTGAAAACTCAGGCAGCAATGATGTGAAATCATTCCCAACTTGTTACAAATAAATGTTACTTTATACTTAACAAATTATCTCAAGTTTATAATTAAATGTTTATATAAAGGGCAGTAGGAAATTTTGAATCAGCCTCTGATTATCGGGCTCAAGTTCTCAATCACTGCTCTATACAAACTCCTCTAATTAATCACCCAATGAATTGAATAATTTAATGCTAAGCCAGTAGATGTGGGACATATATGAATTGTTCAGGAAATGCTTATACAGAATTCAATTCTAACTTTCTAAAGAGTAACTATTTGATTACTGAGAATAGTCAGAAGTTTAGAGTTATTTTACTTTTCTGGATAAAGTTGTCTAGAACAACTTTGAGCCTGGCTGCTTATTGCATCCATCATTTTAGAGATACTCAGCCTCTGAGAGTTCATATCTTATTATTCTGAGAATAAGGAGATATATTAACCTCCTAGCACAATCCAGTAAATCTTCTTGTTCTGGGAGTTTCCCTCAACATGTACTATAGACTTTATTTTTTATAGTACAAGAAAGTGGAAGTATATTAAACCTAAGGCCAAGTTATAGATTCCCTAAAGGTAAGCATCACATGAAACAGCTCATCCATTTTTTTCAACTTTTCCAAACTCGTTCTTATCTATTTTCTTGAAATGTTTTCTCTCTTGCGCTGTAAGTACATTATATGTAGTGCCTGATTCTCCCTATGGTATTTGTTTTCCATTAACTTCCTATTGATTTTCAGTTATGTGTACACAGTGCATCACAGACATAAACTACAAACACCAGACCTAAAGAAGTTCTGAATTATAACTGTTTTTTATCTTGGTGACAGAGCACTATAATGTGAATATTATCCATGGCCTCTTCTTAAAAAAATGATTTTAAAGTTTGTTGTGACATGTAGGGTCAAGTCTAACCAAGTGTTGATGTATATAAATTATAGTGGGAAGAAATTTGGCATCTGGGGAAGAAGGATGGGCAAGTACAAAGGACAGATTGGAATGGATAAAGATGAGTTTTGGAAAATATTGTATTACAGAAGGTGAAGCAAACAATAAATCATAAAAAGGAAAGAAAGTAAAAGATGAGAAAAGTCAGAAGGAGTGGTAAGGAAAAATATATTACATGCTGAGATGTCAACAAAAAAGGGATTTTTTTTTTTTGAGCAGGGGTAGTTTGGATCAAACTTTGGGGTATTTGCAGCTTACTCCTGAATCTGTGCTTTTTAAATATAGTTCCTGAACAAGTGAACATGAAAAATACTATTTTAAAATGTGGTTAATAATGCCTCTGAGGTCTTAAAAACATTAAATTCAATCTTTTTTCATCATTTTGCATTACTATATTTCCCCCAAAGTGGGTAATATTGCTCCTTAGGGGCCTCTGTAGTGATTTGGGAGGTGGTAGTAGCCTTTGGGTCAGAGAGTTGTGTTTTCTAAAAGGATCTAGATTTCCAGGCTGGTGAAAGGTGGGGATGGGAGGGGTTAATACTACGTGACTTATTTTTTTTCCTGAAAAAGGGACAGTATGCCAGAAATGTTTGAGAAGCTCTACTTTAAAATGTCAAGCAGGGGCCGGAGCGATAGCCCAGCGGGTAGGGCATTTGCCTTGCCGCGCGGCCTGCCTGTGCCGGCCAGGTTCGATCCCGGCATCCCATATGGTCCCCGAGCACTGCCAGGAGTAATTCCTGAGTGCAAAGCCAGGAGTAACCCCTGAGCGTCGCCGGGTGTGACCCCCAAAAAGCAAAAAAAAAAAAATAAAATAAAATGTCAAACAAAACTGTCACTGTATCACTGTCTTCCTGTTCATCATCTATTTGCTCGAGCGGGCACCAGTAACATCTCCATATGTCCTGTCTCATGCAGGTAGAGCCCAAGGACACCTGCTTGCTCCAGGAACATAAAGAGCCTCAAACCATTCCATCAAGTCATGGGAATGAGTTCTATAATTGTTACTGGTATTTGGCATATCAAATACGACACGGGTAGCTTGCCAGGCTCTGCCGTGCAGGTAGCATACTCTTGTAGTCATCTCTAAATCCAGCATTTCTTGATGAACCTCCCGGCCGCTTGCCCTCATGGAGGGTAAATGGAGGCCCTCATGGAGTGGGGGGTCATCTGGCTTGTTGCGAAACTCTGCTGGGGTGGCGGGCCAGGGCTAGAACCAGCCATCCCTCCCGGGCGCCTCGTTAGCGGCTGGGCACCGGGAGACCCAGTAGCAGCTCTGCCCCATGTCTGTGAGTCTGTTCCTCTGGCTTCTTCCAAGGAAGTCTGTTCCTCTGTGAGTCAGGGTTCCTCTGGCTTCTTTCAAGCCCTATTGGGGTGACAGACCAAACTTATTCTTCTATACATTTCAGATATGACATAATTAAGATTAAGAAAGAAATATTACATACCACGTATAGCAAAGCCTCTTTGATTTACAAGTATTAGTTTTGTTTGAGTTTGACACAGACAGACAGACTCAAACAAAACTAATACTTGTAAATCAAAGAGGCTTTGCTATACGTGGTATGTAATATTTCTTTCTTAATTTTAATT
Source organism: Cryptotis parvus (assembly GCA_021461705.1). Lineage (NCBI taxonomy): Eukaryota > Metazoa > Chordata > Mammalia > Eulipotyphla > Soricidae > Cryptotis > Cryptotis parvus. The sequence continues at coordinate 123,093 of JAJIBD010031809.1, forward strand.
ATGTCATATCTGAAATGTATAGAATAAATTTGGTCTGCCACCCCAATAGGGCCTTGGAAGAACCCAGAGGAACCCCGCTAACCATAATCACAGCCATTTTCAATGCCTTAACTCCACAGCTCATAGAACCCCACCCATGAGAGCAGCCAATTTCAAGCCCAGATATGAGAGTCTCGGTGGCTAAAGTCACCAGACTTCTGTGGAGATGGAGCTAGGGTCCCTTTACTCCACCTCTGCCCCCACCAGGAGGCCTGGTTGACCTACCCATGAACTGCCTGCAGGCTGTTGCCATGAAGCAGAGACACAGAAACATGGGGCAGAGCTGACATCTGGCTCTCCCAAGCCAGCTGCACGATATCTCAAACTACTAGAAACCAACCATGTTCTAGAAACTCAGAAAGCAAATTCAAGAACAGATTTCAGCCAGATTCGCCCATAACCAAGCAGAGGAAAAAAAAATTGATTTATCAATAACATTGCCATGTATGTGCTTTAGTAGCCAATATAATTAGTGCCAGCTGAGGGGAGCAGGCATGGGGATAGGTGGTTGGTGGGAAATGAGGGTCTTTGGTGGAGGGAACACATTGGTAATGGGAGTAATGTTGAAGTATGAATCTTTCTGATAACTGTATTATGAAAATCTTTTTACTTTGTAACTCACTGTGTTTCAATAAAAACAAAATAATGAATAAATAATGCATAAATAAATTAATAAAAAGAAGTATTAGTTCATGGAGTTTAAAAATATTTAAACACCATGTTTACAAAGTAGTTCACAATATAGATGTTTTGGGCATTCAGTATTCAAACACCAATGTGACCTTTCTACCACTGACCCCAGCTTCCCTCCCACCCTCCCAAGTTTGCCCCTTTGGCAGACACAAAATAATTTATTTGTATTGCCTGTTACAAAAAATGGGAAGTATAATTATTAAAAAGTATTCAGCAAAAGATAGTTTGTCAAAATTGTTATATAGCACCATGTTGTTGTTAAAGTTTGTCTGAAGATTTACCGAGTTGTTTGTTGTTAGTTAAGCCTTCTGTGTTATTTTTTGCTTATTGAATTTAGTTGGCTTCCATGCTGCTTTCACATTTAATTTGTTGTGCTCCTAATGGGTTGTCAACATCGTAAAATTGGGAGGTGTTGTGTGGCAATGTATGTGACTGTGTGCTCCAGGAGCTCCAGGATCTGTAGAACTAGGATGTTTCTTGACCCAACCCATTCCTAAGGGGGACCTGAGTTTTCAGCCAGAACAGTGTACCTGTGAATTTTATAAGATGGGCTTAGCTTCTTTTCCATGATAAGTTGTGCAGTTGTGAAGCTGGGCCATTAATATGGTTCATGGAGTTTTTGAATGGGTTTTTATGCTAGTTAAAGAGCTAGTAAAGTGCTTGTTTAGTAATATTTTTTAGAAATAAAAACAACCAAAATCCACGTATATAAATGTTAAAAGTTAAAAGGAGAAATATATGTAACAGAAAAGGCTAGCCATACATAAAATAACTAATAGTCAGGCAAAGATGTATTTTAATTAAAAATGATTTTGTGTTTTGACTAAAGCCCATAAATTTGATTAAATTCGTTAATAAACATAATGCAGAAAACATGGACAAGCAAAGGAGATAGATGGACGAGAGAGGATATTTTTTAAACCACATGTTGTGAAAGGAACTTTAGTTAAAGACTGTTGCAAGATTTCTTCAGATTATAATCTCAATTTGTAATAGTTTGTGCATTAAGGTAAACATAAATTAAGGATATTTTTCTATACCAAATCAATAGCAGTAATTTTCTTGATTTTCAAGATTGTATCCACTTTCAGATAGTATTTTTAGAAATGGAACTAAGTTATAAATACAAGAGCATTTTTATCACATCTCTGAAGAATGTTTATATAAGAAAACTGTACTATATGAAGAGCATTTAAGTACAATTCTGTGCATGAACACAGGGTCTTATTTGATACTTCTTTACTATTGAAATAGAATAAAGAAAAAGTGTTTTTTAGAGAAAAAATAAGCTGCCTTTTTATGTCTTAGCTTTTTATATTTTTCTTTCATATCATTTGTAAAATATCATTTTTATCTTTTATTTGTGAATTATTTGAGATATTTTTGTTTTTCTTGCTAGAGTTCAATATTACAGATCAAGTTTAGTTATGAATATTTTATATTGATATTTATTTTATTTCCATCAATATTTTTACAGATACTTCAGTTACAGGCCAAAAAATGTTTATTATCATATTATCGGGGAATAAAATCAAAATGACAATGAGATATCACCTCACGCATGTGAGAGCAGTCTATAGTAAAAGACCAGTAGCAACAACTGCTGCTAAAAAACGGAGAAAGAGAAATTCTCATACATTACTGTTGGGAATATATATTGATCTAGAGGATATGGAAAACAGTATAGAAATTGCTCACAAAAAAATCAAAATAGAGGGGCCAGAGCGGTAGTCCAGCTGGTAGGGCGTTTGCCTTGCACACGGCCAGCCCATGGTGGCCTGGGTTTGATCCCCGGCATCCCATATGGTCCCCTGAGCACCACCAGGAATAATTCCTGAGTGCAGAGCCAGGAGAAACCCCTGAGCATTGCCGAGTGTGACCCAAAAAAGCCAAAAAAAAAATCAAAATAGAACTATGACATGATCTAACAATTCTACTCATCTATCTAGCCAAAAATATATAAAACCACAAATCTGAAAAGACATACACATCTATATTTATTGTGGTACAGTTTATAATAAATTTAAAAACAGCCAAGTATCCAACAAAAGATGAGTAGATAGAGAGGGTTTTCTTCTTTTTTGGTATTATCTATGCACATTAGAGTACCACTCATCTATTAGGAAAGAGGAAATCTTGCTTTTTACTACAACTTGGATAGAACTAGTGGAGGTCATATTAAACAAATAAGTCAGAAACGGAAAGACAAATACCATATGATTGAACTCATACATGTACCTTGAAGAGACACAGTGAGGGAAATGTCAGTGTCCAATGAAAACAAACTGACAACACACTGAGATTACTTAAGGGGGTCAGTGAGGTAGGGGATTGAAAGGTTCATTTGCAGTACTAGAAGGCATTTGGTAGTGGGAATAGTCTGATAACATTGTATACCTAATATATATATATATATATATAGACACACTTGTCAACCAGTATAATCTAAATTAAAAAAAAACTTCAGGTGTATGAAACAATATATTTTCTCCTTTAGCTTGACTGAGTTGGGCTGAGTAGAATATACTGGAGTGTAATTGACAATTGACTGTTTTGTAGATTAATATTTTTGGACTGGTAACTAATTGTAAAAAATGTAATTAAATTCTTCCTTCCCCAACTGCAAACTTCAGCCAAAATAATATTATATACATATTATTTAAAAAAATAATAATAGCAGCTGCGCTGCTCAGCCGGCCCCATGTGGAAGCAACCCATGGAGCTGACCTCCCGGTAAGGGGCTCGCCATCCCCTGGCTGAGTCCAACATTGCTTCAAGGGTTTGCTCTCATGAGCGGGGAGAGACCATGCTGGCGGAACTCGGAGTGGAGTTTTGGGCCCTGCCCTTTCCTCCGCCACCATGCCAGTTGCCCTGGAAAGAGAGAGACCCACCCATGCCAGACCCACATGTCCCTTGGCACGTGGCCTGTGATATTTTTATAGGATACTGAATTTTGCATAAGGTTCTTCCCAATTTCTTTCACATTTATACATAGTAAACAGTTATAGACATGGTCTATCTGAATTCTTACCAGTAAGCCTGGCAAGAAGCAGAGCAAACCACACATCATGAAGTTTGTCATTCTCAACATCCAGACTCCATAGTTCCTCAGAGCTCCATCCAAGAGAAAACCTGATCTTCGCCCTTTAAGTTTCATCAGTAAATGCTTGGGTTGAGAATCTTCTACTGAGACTATACCACCTACACTGTAAAGCCTGGCAAGCTACCGTGTTTTATTTACTTTTTATGCCAAAGACTAGTAACTATTATGGACCTCAGTTCCATAACCTGAAGAATGGTTTCGGGCTCCTCCTGTTCCTGTAGCAAGTAGATGCCCTTAAGTTGCACTTGCTTGTGACAGGACTAATGAAGATGTTACTAGTGCCCACTCGAGCAAATCGATGAACAATGGGAAGACAGTGATATTATTTTAAAAAGAGAAAATAGTATCTAGCCAGTGCCAACTTTTTTCATTCTTGTTTTCTCCTGTTGGAACAGATATTACTTGTGGATAAATAAATTGAACTGTCTCAGTGATAAAGTTTCCTTCTAGATCATGCTTTGATATGGTAGGTTGCCTAATTTTCTGTTGAAGGAGAAAGACTTTTGAGTAACTTGGAAGACACTGACACCTGAGGCAATTCTATTATGTGATCGGGGCTCAGATCTTACGAAAGGACTTTTTTTCTAATATGACTTCTTAGTGCTGCTCAATGCCCCTGATGACTGATTCCCTTTCCTTAATACCGTTGTGTTGGGTGACAAGCCCCACTGAGCCTTAAGCTCCAACTACACTTAGTTAGCAGCCCCTCCCAACTCTGCTAGGGAGATTTTGAATCAGTTCTGGCATTTGTGACACCAAAAGGCCCACAGATGGGCCTAAAGAGCTGCATTTCAATAGGTTCCTTTATCTGGCTTCATCTCTGTTTAGCTGAGTGCAATGGGCTGGGCTGGGAGGTTTTGGCAGGCTCCTATCTATAAAATAAGCTAGGAGAAAGGAAAAAGGCCCTTTTGCCATTTTGGCTTCTCCGTGCTCTCTGCTTCTTCTTTCCCTTCTCTTCCCTGTTAGGCCTTAACACATAGTGGCAGCCATCGTGGCCTACACATGACTGGGGCCCAGCCAGGAACCCAAAGTCCAGGTTTTCCTGTTCTTGGATTGTATACCAGAACCTGTAAGAGGAAAACCTTTTAAAACTGCGCTGGATTCCTGAGTTTTCATCCATTCCTTGCCAGCTTAGGAGGTAGAAGGGAACTCATTCTATGGTTTTGCTGGGGACCCTAGCAGCTCCCTGACACTAGTCTATCAAAGAAGAACAGGAGGAATTAAAATTAGATTTATGTGTGTATGGAAGGGTACTTAATTTTTATTGGCCTTTTTTTCACATCCTTCATTCATAGGAATGTGTATGGAGGCATTGTTCTAAGTACTATCTACTTTATCTTTTCTTGAGAAACAGGCTGATAAGACAGTTCATTCTTTACCAAAGTTAAGTTTGAATCACCTTAATTTAGAAATTAATTATAGTGATTTTTTTGAGCACTGCTGTTCAAAAGGATTGTATGTTCTGCTTCTATTTTCATTGTGAAGAAAGTCAAAGGAAAAAATTGTCACTTGTCGCTTAATGTATTGATCAACTTGATCTTAAAGTCTATATTACCTAAACAAAGTTTAAGTAATATCCTCTGTGCTAGCAAAAAGCTTTTCTTATTCTGGTTTTTCCTTCATATTGAGTTACTTTCAGGTCATCATTCCACGCACGAAAGGCACAGAAACAACAATTGAATTTACTCCTATTCTAACATCTTTTTTGTCTTTCTGATGAGATAAACCTTGGTTCTTTACTGTATTCATAAAAGGAAAGGTAAGACAGTATAATAATCCAATGTTCTTTTCAGTTCTTTTTTTTGGTGGAAGCCTGGTGACATATATGGTCAATGCTAAGCAAATGTTCGAATGGGAGATTAATTAATGCAGGAACAGCAGCCAAGCAATCAGATGCATAACCACCACTCTCTCAAGAGGTATAATATTTTCTACAGTAAACACTTTCTGTGTTTCTATTAGTCTACTATTAGACTATATTCTGGTAGTCTGCTTTAGACTATATTAAGGTGAAGAAGGGAAATTAGTAGTACACATGTGCAAAAGAACATTAAAAGTTAATTGCAAAGTCAATATTCAATAAATGTTGGGCATGTTAAAAATGTAATGTTCATTACAAGCTTGGAATTCATATTTCTAAGAAAAGAGAAAATGACACAGAGGTTTGAGAAGTCAATGACCCAGAGGCATCATTTCTCTTAGTGCATTCTTGCTATATCAGGTTTTCCTGAGTTCTTTCAGGCAAGGATGTCTGATTCATCAAATCCTCAGCAGATCAGTCTCAAGCAGTGAATTTGCATTGTTATACAGGAAATGAGCACTGAGTTAGATCCCTATGGCTTTCATTCTCCTTGCATTTATTTTCTTCCCTCTGCTTTAACTCTTGTTATCTGATGCTCATTTCTAATTGCTCTCATTAGCCTAGTCTTTTCATATTCACAGTCCAGACATATGTCTAAATTGATATTATTTCCAACTACCTTTAGATGTTTCATCTTAAATAACTTATTTTGTCTTGGGCCTGCCACAGAGGCAGGCTGGGGGAGGGCAGGAGGGAAACTGGGGACATTGGTGGTGGGAAATGTACACTGGTGAAGTGCGGGTGTTGGAACTTTATGTGACTGAAACCCAATCATAAACAAATTTGTAACTGTATCTCACAGTGATTCAATTAAAAATATAAAAGAAGTAAATCTTAAAAATACAAAGCAAAATGTAATTGAATTCCTATATCTACCATGGGGTTTCTAAACATAATAGAGTGAAAATCTACCAACTGGACAAAAGAGTTTTTATATAAAATCATCGTCAATGGTGATTGGCAAGAAGAACCTGGCACATTCCTCTGCTAATAGGAATATGAGCACTACGGAAATTGGAAAGATTGCATACTTGAGCCACTGCTCTTTTCCTAAATAGTACCCACATGAGCACCTAATGTTTGTCTTTCTAGCATACATATTAGTTATATATATATTACACAATATATGTATATATACATATTTGTGTATATTTGCATATATATCTATTATATCCTTTAAATAAGAAGACTTCAAAACTGGTTTATTTTTGAGTTGTTATTATTTATTATATTTTTGGGGGGAGTCACACTCAGTGATGCTCAGGGCTTACTTATGACTCTAAGCTCAGAGATTACTCCTGGCAAGGTTCAAGGATTACTCCTGGTGGGACTCAGGAGCATATAGTGTCTGGAGATTGAAGCCTGGTTGGTCACATGCGTAACAAGTGCCCAACCTGCTGTACTATTAGTCTTGCCTCTGGAGTTGTTTTGGTTAGCTTTCATAACTTTGAATTAGGCTATATATTGTACCATTATATTAGTCTTACGTGACAATTTCCCTCTCTTATTTCCAAAACACTGATGGATTACCTCATCATTACTATTATTATATTTCAGCCACATTTATAAAATATACTGATAACTGAATATGAGATACAAATATAGAAATACAATTCTATGTTAGTTTTTTAAATAAACTATTGAGAGTCTACTGCATTCTAAATACTGAAATCTCTCATTGATGCCTTCATTCCTTTCTCAATTCTCTTAATGCACATTTCATTTATTGATAATATTTTCTCTATACTGGGAAGCATATTAGAGGCTTTATCTTCCATGGTAAACATTAGACCAGTGTCAAAGTATAAATAATTTATAAATTGATTAGGAAGGGCTGGAGACATAGTATAGCATGCTGGTGCATATCCTGTACATGGCTGACCTGGGTTTGATCCCCAGCACCTTTTATGGTCCCTGAGCCATGTCAGGAGTGATTCCTGAATGCAGAAACAGGAGTGCGCCTTGGTCACTGGCTGGGTGTAGTATTAATAGATTAAAAAAAACCAGTTAGGAAATCAGGTAAATAATAATTGTAATATTTCTGGAAAGAGATATTGTAGGAGGGGTAGTAGGTATATATATATTTTTTCCCCAGGGGTAAGAACTATGTCTATTATATAGACATAGTGGCTTTATATTGCAGAATTTAGTAACAATGAAAAAAATTCAAAATGATCCAAATAGATAAAATAGATCTAAGATATTAGAATTATATATTAAAATATATTAATATATTATATCTAAAGAGCTTGAGAGATGTTCACAGGCTGGAGGTCATGTTTTGCATGTTAATCTCTGGGACCACATCACTCCTTGGGCACCACTCTGAGTGGTTCTGAAGCATCTCTGGCTAAGAGCCAAAAGGGAAAAAATAATGTACAATTAAAATAATAGAATAGTTGAATCTTCTGTTAACATCTGCTGGAAGTGAAAATTTGCCAAACCTTTTTTAGTGAAAGGAGGGCAAAAAAGAACTTAATCTAGGTTAGCTCTCTAAGAAAAGGAAAACCCAAATCAAACAGGAATCTGTGAAACAAAATAAATCTATAATCATGCTAAAAAGCATTGTTTTATCATTGATAGGTAAAAGTGAACTAGTAGAAATCAATGGGAGTTTGGCAGAACAGCAAATATAAAAATTGTAACTCTCAAGAGAGGAAAGGAAGTTTAGATCTCATGCAACAGTTTTATAAAGTTAAAGTTAGAAACTGAAAACAAAGTTTAAAAGCTAAGAATTTTCAATCGCTAAAGACTTAGGGAGTCCACTGTACAGATTTTATGGTACCTTTTTCCAGTAGTTGATACTGAATGTTATTTTCCCCCAAAGAGAGTGTAATATGTAACAACTAGTAAAACATCAAGAACATCAGATAAAATTGGATAAAAGACTCCATCTTCTAGCAGTTCAGGACTTTACCCTGTAATTTGTCTTTAAGTTTTTTACCGAGCTTCTTTTTGAGTGTCTCATCTAACGATTGGTTTGTAGATGATCCCATTACTGAGTATTTTGACTGTCCTTGAGTCATAGACTGAGAAATCTTATAGCCTATTTTTTCTGACAACATGCCCAATAGCATTCAAACTACCCTGAAAACATCACTCTTTTAGTTCTTAAAAATGTTTTTGTGAAAGAGAGGCCATACTCTTCCTTTTATAAGCTCCTTGGAAAGCTTATAATTGTAGTCTATTTTTAGAACATTATCAGAGATTATGCTTTTTCTTCGTCTCTTCTTAATATAGTACTGACTGCATCCTATGTTATTATCATGTCATTCTAGTACTTTAATATACTCTTGGGAGGAGGAAAAAAAGTTTATTCCTTTGATATTATTTATCTTAGTTTTATATATATGTTTTTATTTGTAAGTTTTACAGTTAAACTTGGTTTTATGTATAGTGTAAACAAATATAGAGTTCATGTCTTTTTTTTTAAATATTCTACACTGTTTTCTTTCAGCCTGTGGCCAAGGTTTTGAAGAAATAACAAGGAAGGGTAGTTCAACTGGCAGCAGGTTAAAGGTGAATGAGAGATTTGAACTGTGTGAAAGAGATTAAGCAGGTAGTTGTTGACAGAGGGAAAGCTGGGATTTGGACTGCAAAAAGAGAAAAACCTGGAATCGTAAATGAATGTCTTTGTTGATAATATTCTGGATCAGGTGTACTGGGAATTTTAATTCAGACTGGGTGAGGACATTGAGCACATGTTTTTGATTATTTAATTTACGAGTTGCTAAGCCTGTGTTTTTTCCACTGTCTTTAGGAAAATGATATTATACGTGAAATGGTCATCTAAATGTATTTGCTACTGAATATTTGTTGCTATGCTAACACAGAACCATCTCCCCATTACATAATTTACCTCTGGAAAACTGTTGTACTTCTACTTCAGGGCTTGTTTGGGGAGTTGATTGCCAACCTAGATCCGGATATGTGATCCAATCTGTGATCCCGGTCAGGGTAATGAGTGCATTTAATTTTTTTCCCCCCACAGATCTGGTTGAGGGAAGGAAAAATATACTTTCCATAGCAATCTTAGGAATTAACATTGGGAAGGAAGTTTCTTTTCCACTGTGTAGCAGAAGGTAGAAAATGTATCCTGGAGCCACTGACGGCCATTTTGCTCCTCCTTGGATATGCTTCATTGAACAAAGTCCATATAAAGAAAAACAAACATGAGAGAAGAGAGACAGCATTATTTTTGATAGAATCTAGGCCACTAGATCTAGCCATTCTATTTTAAGTATTTAATTATTTAGTGACACTGGGGATTGAACCGAGGGCCTCACACATGTAAATTCTATTTTGAGCTATACCCCCAGGCAAAATCTAGTGCAGTCTAAACAGCAGAAGTTTCTTAAGCCTATAAATTACCTCCTTTATTGCCCTTTAGAAGCCATGACCGCAATTGTTTGCAACTAGAACACTCCTAGGCAATAAAAAATGTGTTTGGCCCCACCCACAGAGGAGCTTAGTTGCAGCTTTATTTAAATTCGGAAACTTCTACCTAGAATCCACTGGTCTTTTTATTGCTTTATCAGGGGAAGAGAGGACAGTGAATTCAGATGGGAGAGTTTGGCAGCAAACCAGGCGCACTATACATCTCACTGCCTTCAGTCATGTCTTAAGCTGACGGCATCATAATAAATACTCCCTTCTTTGTTTGGAACAAGTTAAATTTATCTTTTTTTTCTTTTCTTTCTTTTTTTTTTTTTCTTTTGGGTCACACCCGGCAATGCTCAGGGGTTTCTCCTGGCTCTGCACTCAGGAATTACTCCTGGTGGTGCTCGGGGGACCATATGGGATGCTGGGGATTGAACCTGGGCCGGCACAGGCGGACTGCATGTAAGTAAATGCCCTACTTGCTGGACTATTGCTCTGGCCCCATATCTTAAAGCAGAGTTTCTTAGTAAATAGTATTTAAAAAGCAAATATTTTAAAAAGTGAGATCACTATCAAGACTCTGGTAGAACCTAAAGGGGTGCAAGAAGAGAGAAACAAATTGACATTTCCACTCCTCTGAGAACTAATGAAAATGTAGAAATTGTCTTATAACCATTTCATCTTTGCTTTGATAGGATCATGGCTGCTATCACTTGTTCTTGCTAAACTTTAGAGCAATGGATAAAGGAAAAAAAGTCTACAATGTTTGAAATTGAGCTATTTTCCTATAAGATGGCTTACTAATTTACAATGAGCTTTAGGATACAGTTAATATCTCTGTTGAATGCAAGGTCTGCCATACCCACCATCAAAGGGTCAGAATCATCCCCTTTAACTAGAAGATTCCTTTACCTATCTACCCATTCTCATGTTATTAAAACAGTTTTGAATTAATCTAGTGGTTTGTTTTGTTGTTTTTTGATAGTTCATTTGCTTTATTTATGTCACATAATAGTGAGCTGATCTGATATTTGTCTTTTACTTCTTTACATATTTAACTCAGCATAATGACATCAAATTTAACCAGTATACTCAAATTTTGCAATTACACTTGTCACTTGTCTTCCTGTTGTTTATCGATTTGCTCAAGCAGGCACCAGTAACGTCTCCATTCATTGGGAATGAGATCCATTATTGTTACTGTTTTTGCATATTGAATACACCATGGGTAGTTTGCCAGGCTCTGCCATGGCTTTGGGTTCATCCCAGGGGGCCCAGTCTTTTTCTCTGTCAGACCATCAACCATCCAGGGCCCACAGGGCAGAGCCCCTGGGTGTAGACAAGCCTGTCTCCCTGTCTGCCACCTGCCGATGTAGCCGGGCACCACAGCCACACCTGCAACACCTTGAGGGGCAATCATCTTTTAAAAATTAACCATCCGAGTAGTATTTTCTTGAGTATCTAGATATGAAAGTTTCTTTATATCATCATGTATTAATGGGCATTTAAGTAAATGATATTTAGGCTAGTTAAAAAAATGCTGTTGTGGACACAGAGGAGCAAAATCACCTTGATTTAGTATCTTATGTTCCTTGGATTAAGGCCTAGGATCATTAATGACATTTATGAAATGATTAGATGGCAAAATAAAAATGTATTATGTGGTATCTTCACTTTTATTTATTTTAATTGAGGTATGATGACTCATAATAGTGGTGCTGGTAGGCACCTGGGGGACCTAAGTGCAGTGGAGAGGAGAGCGACAGCCACTTTCTCCTCATCCACCTCTGCTGCCCTGGGACCAGCTGGGCAGAATAGGACTGATAAAGTCTGTAGGGCACGGACTTTGAGTCCTCCCAGCTTCTCTAGGTAGCCAGCAAGCCACACCTGATGTCCACTTGTCCTAGTATGGGAGTTAATCCTGATTTCTCAGGGAGCTGTGGACTCAGGCTGGAGCAAAAGATTTGTTTGCAGAAAAGGGAAGTGGTCACAGGCCTTACCCAGCCATTTCAGGTCCTTGCCATCTCACAGAAAAGACTTTCAGGAGGAGATGAGCAGTGATATAAAAACAGGCTTTATTTGGAGGTGTGTTTGTTTTTTTTTTTTTTTTTGAGGAAGGGGAAGGATCAAGAGAAAGGGAGAAAGAATAACACATTCAAGAGGAAACATAGGCTAAAATTTCAAAGGCAGAGAGAGCCTCAGCACACAACCCATCACTTGAATGTGAAGGCATAAAAGTCAACATCTCGAGGGGAGATGTGAGTGGCATGTGCTTGGGCACCACATGAGCCTGGCCATGACACACACATACAAGCAGCACATGCGCTCAAGCAGTATATGCATGCTTCATTGGTTCATGTCGGCTTTATAGGGTTTTCCCAACTGTCCCATATAGGGCTTTCTGCCTAGGAAAGAGTCCATTGATAGGGTGGTTGCCAATGGGATAGAGTAGGAATTGGTTGATGGTCATCTTTGAAATTCCTTTCTTTGGCTTTTGTTTCTGCTGGAGCTTCTCTCAGAGTGGGATGCAGGCAGCCTGCTCTGGTCTGTGCTGGCTCCAGGTAAAGGTCTTACAGGCCTTTGGTCCTGTGTCCACAAGGTGGGTCCTGACAGTCTTTGGGCTAGATGTTTTTCTATTACTCCTCAGGAATTCTATTCCTGTGGGGCCCCTCCCCTATCTACCTGTCTGCTTCAATAGTATTAATATTTATGTTTATGGCAGGCATGTAATGTCACTCACACATCAACCATTGAATTGACAAACTATCTTCATTTCTGTCTCTAGGTCCTCTGACCACGTCTCCCTTCCCTCATTCCTTTCACTGCCAAAGTAAGCTCTGTTCTGTTCTCGGTTCTGTTGGCCTTCTGAGGATTTGTTGTTATTGAGTGTCTCTTCATATTTCACATAAGAGTTAAATATTCCAGCAGTTGCCTGCCTTTTCCCTTCTGACTTATTTTGCATAACATGACACTCTAGTTCATCCAACTTGTACTAAAAGGTAATGTTTAATATTCTTTTCTTTTTATTATAGTGGAACAGTATTTATTGTGATATATATTTATACCCAAACACACACACATACTTAATTTTATTGATTTACACTTTTTTTTGGTATTTGGGTTATTTCCAGATCTAGGTTATTAGAAATAGTATACAGTGAAGATAGATATGAATATATTTTTTATAACTAGTATTTTTGTGTTTGTGAGATATACCAGGGTATGGAATTACTGGATCATATAATATTTTATTTCTAAATTTTTGAGAAGTCCCCTACTTTTTCAATAGAGGTTGAAACAGTTTATAATTCTATTAACAGTGAATAAGTGTTCCTGTTCACCTCATCCCCAATAGTACTAGTTGATTGTAGAATTTTTTATATAGATTATTCTCACTGGTGTGAGGTAAGAATAGTATAGTAGTACAGAAAATATAGTAGTATAGAAAAACCCTTAATGTACTTTTGATTTGAATTTATTTAATAACTAATGATGATAGACATGTTCTCATGTTATCACTTGTCCATCTGTATGTCTTCTTTAGAGAAATGTCTGCTCAACTCTTCCCCCATTGTTATTATGGGGTTGCTTCTTTTTCTGTTGTTTTGTATTATGAGTATTTTATACTTCTTGAACTTTAGTCCTATGTTAGATGCCTGGTGTTCAAATATTTTCACCTCATTAGTGGGGTTTAATTTTTCTTTCACAATGCTTAAGTTTCTTAGTTTGATGTAGTGTAATTTGTTTTTTATTTTATTTTATTATACCACAGTGAAATATACAATTACCAAACTGTTCATGATTAGATTGCAGTCATACAGTGTTCCAGGACCCATCCCTCCACCAGTGCACATTTCCCACCATCAATCTCCCCTGATTCTCTCCTCCCTTCCCCATCCTGCCTCTATGGCCACTTTCTCTCTCTCTCTCTCTCTCTCTCTCTCTCTCTCTCTCTCTCTCTTTCTCTCCTCTTCTCTTACACATTGTAGCTTGCAATAAAACATTTTTGTGGTATAGAACTTTTGCTCATTTCTCTCTCTCTCTCTCTCTCTCTCTCTCTCTCTCTCTCTCTCTCTCTCTTTGCAATACACCCAGCGATGCTCAGAGGTTATTCCTGACTCTGCACTCAGGAATTACTCCTGGTGGATACTGGGGATTGAACCTGGTTCAGCTGCCTGCAAGACAAATGTCCTATCTGCTGGACTATAGCTCCAGCCCCTTCATTTGTTAATTTTTGCTTTAACTTTCTTTGCCCTAAGTTGAATCCTTGAAGACACATCTGAATTATGAAAAGTTCTGCTTATTTTTTTTCCTTGAAATAGATAGCTTAAGGACTGGGTCTAGCATTGGGATCTTTAACAACTCTGAATTAACATTGGCATATGGTGCAATGTTGTGGTTGAATTTCATTGTTTTCATAGGGTATCTAGTTTCCCCAGCAACATTTGTTGAAGAGGCTTCCCTTCCTCTACTTTACATTCTTGCTTTTGTTGTCATAAATCCATACACTTACTTCTGGATTTGGGGGCTGGAGTGATAGTGCAGCAGTAAGGTGCTTGCCTTGCACGTAACTGACCTGAATTTGAGCCCTGGCATTCCATATGGTCCTCTAAGTACCACTCGGAGCAGTTCCTGAATGCATTTCCAGGAGTAATCCCTGAGCAATGCTGGGTGTGGTCCAAGAAAAAAACTAACAAATGAAGAGGCAATTCCACCTCTAAAAAACCCCAAAACAAAAAAGGAAAACTCTGAACTCTCATTTATATTTGATTAGTTTGAGAGTTTGCTTTTATTAGTAAAAAGTTTACTTTTATTTTATTTTTATACTTATTTTATTTTTATTCTTTTATTGATTTTTATTCTAGCATAGCATTATTATTTTGATTGCTATCATTTTATAATATAGTTTAAAAGTAGAAATTACAAACTGTTCCAATTTTTTCTACTTATTTTATTTATTTGTTTGGTTTTGGGCCCACACATGGGTTTTGTCCTTTGCCCAGGCTTTAGTCTTGGCTTTGTGCTCACGATCACTTGTGAAAGTGCTTGAGGGAACATATGGGGTGCCTGGAGTTGGCTGTGTGCAAGGCAAGTACTTATGTACTATATTATCACTCCAGTCTCTCTATTTATTCACAAGACTTGTCATACTGCTTTTATAGGTACTGCACAATTTACATTCCTGCCAGAAATGTACCAGGTGCTTTTTCTTTCCATCCTTTCTAACCCTTTGCTCTTCCATTCTTTTTTAATATAGGCCACTCCCACAGATACAAGTTGATAATTGATTCTGTTTTTTATTTGCATCTTCCTTATAATATGAGTAATTTTTCATGTGTCTGTGGGTCATATGCATTTGGAGAAATGTCTATTCAGGTATTTTGATCACTTTTTCCTGGTCAGTTTCTTTTCTTTGTTGTTAAGTCGTGTGAGTACTTGATATCTTTTTATGTCAACCCCTTGTTAGATGTATAATGTATAATAATTTTCCTAATTGCTATGTTGCCTTTTTAAAAAAAAAATTATACCTTCTTTCACTGTTTGTAGATGTCTTTTAACTTGATGTAGCCCCCTTTCGTTTGTTCTTGTTTCTGTTTCATTTTCCAATTAAGTGAGACCTCACATCATCTCTGTTGTTGAAGTTCTGGAGTTTATCACCTTAGTTTTCTTCTATGTATTTATGTTTTGGGGTTTAATATCCACGTCTTTAATCCATTTGAACAAGCACTATATATAATTTATATTAAATTATGTATATCAGGGCGGGAGCGATAGTCCAGCTGGTAAAGCGTTTGCCTTCCATGTGGCCTGCCTGTGCTGGCCCGGGTTCAATCCCGGCATCCCATATGGTCCCCCGAGCACCACCAGAAGTAATTCCTGAGCATCGCCAGGACTGACCCAAAAAAAAGCAAAAAAAAAAATTATGTATATCAGTTGCATACCAGCATAGGAAAAAGTCTTTCTGTAATCATTTGTAATTATTTATTTATTTTTGGTCTAGGAGTCATACTCGATGATGCTCAGGGCTTACTCCTGGCTCTGTACTCAGGAATTATTCCTGGTGATGCTCACGGTAACATATGGGATGCCATGAATTGAACCAGGGTTTGCTGCTTGCAAGTGCCCTCTTCTCTCTCGCCCCTCAACTTTGAAATTGTTCCATCATTTCTTCTCAACACAAAACTTAAAGATCATTTCTGTACTGGCAGAAAAATCTTAGGTTGAATAAAGCTCTAAATTATTTGACAATGGATAGTGTTGGAATTTTAACATGACAACAGATCTTATTTTAAAAGAACAACACAATAAAACATAATGTTTAGGGAGATATTCCAGTGGAGGGCTTGTGGGCTCCGGGACTCTTGGCCCCTTTGTAAATGTTCCCAGGCTTTTAGTTTGGGGCTGGGTAGGTTCACTGGTGCAGGGAGTCACACACCTGAACTCTAGGGTGGGAAGACAGTTGCAGGGCAGCTGGGAGGGAGGGAGATGTCATACCAGCCTAGAACTGAGCATTGAATGTAGGCAAAGTGATATACATGATAACCTCTAAATGTATGATTTGCAAGCCACAATGTGTAAGAGAAGGAAGAGAGAGAGAGACAGAGATAGAGTGAGAGAGAGAGAGAGAGAGAGAGAAAAAGAGGCAAAGTGCCTGCCATAGAGGCAGGCTGGGGGAAGGGAAGGGAATCAGGGGACATTGGTACATTGGTGTGGTGGGAAATGTGCACAGGTGGAGGGATCGGTGCTGGAACAATGTATGACTAAATCTCAACATGAACATATTTGTAATTGTATAGCTCACAGGGTATAATAAAAAATAAAATAAATCTTAAATATCAATTGTGCAATCTCTCTCTCTCTCTCTATATATATATATATATATATATATACTGTTTATATTGAGATTTATACATAGTGAACATGCCAGAGTTAAAAAGGCCCAACTTTTCATAGTACCCAAATTGAGAAATACCAGAGCAGCAAAATCTCCTACAGGGTTAAATATTCAACTTCCTCCCCTCAAGGTTAAGCACCTTCCTCATTTCTAATACAGCTGAGTATGCATGAGATATTGCTTTATTTAGTTGGTAAATTTTTGCATTTGGAGCTACACTGCAGTGCTCAGGATATATAAGAATAAACCATGGTAGTTCCTGGGCTTCATATCATATACTGCTCTGGTGGAGAATTCTGGGTTCCCTGACAAAATCTGGGAGCAGGTCAGGAATCCCCTTCTTCCCAGGGATCAGCAGCCTGGACAGAGAAAGACTTGTGAATCTAGCAGAGTTTCAAAGGCTTTACTCACACTTGTTCTGTCTGGTATACAATCCAGTAACAGCAAACCCCCAGACTTTAGATTCTTGTCTGGCCCCTGACCACGTGTAGTTTAGAATCCTAGGCCAAGATGGCCACTACCACATGCTAAGCCCAACAGGGAAGAGAACAGAGAGGAGAGTGAGGCAGAGGATAGAGAGGAAACAAAGAGAAAAGGTGTGGAAAGAGCAGGCTACAGCTTTTATAACTATTCAGCCCTGACTGGCCCACTCAATAGAAAGCAGTTAAGGTCAATCCCCCTCAGATTTGCTTCTGCCAGGACCTCACCTAGTCCCACTGAAATGTTAATATTGCCCCAGGCAAGGTCTGTCCTTGCAGTTTCCCCGAAGACTATATGCAGAGTAGGGGGAAGGGCATGTATCTACCATGAATACTTCACAGCCAGGTATATATTTCTCCAAGCCTTCACAACATCCTTGTCTTTATTTCTGAGTTGTTTCGGATATTAGCGTTTAGAATTATTAGAGAGCTATGCTTGCTGGCTTGGAGGCAAACAGCATTTCTCTCTGATCTAATTACTTAGAGAGACAATGTAGACAGGTAAAGATCTATAAGATCTGTCTAGTCCCACGAGGGGATTTGTGAATAATGAGGAATATTTATACCAGCTAACATAGAATACATGGTAAGATATTATGCCACATATTCACAAATCCAAACTATTTTCTGCTCCTATCTACAAAGTGGCCTGCAGAAAGAAACTCCAGGCAAGATGCAGAGGCTCTGGGCAGCAGTGTACTGAAACACTGTCCCAGGGATTGAACTGGCTAAGTTGCATGCAAGGCAAGTACCTTTATCTCTTACCTATTTCTCAGCCTAGACAGTGGTGTCAAACGTATGATGTTCAACTGAAATATAAAGGAAATTTCACAGCTGAATTTAAACCTAAAACTGATTATCTTGTGCAAGAATACTTATTTGAGTCCCACTTACTCAAGACCTGTAATATCTACTACACAATCTCTCTGGAATTATTTACATTATTTTAAATCTTCCTTTAAGATATGTTATAAAGAGCTACATGATATCAAATAACATTTCTTTGAAGTTTTTTTTATTTTTTATTATACCACCGTGAGACATACAATTACAAAGGTATTCATAATTGGTTCTTGGTAGTACAGTATACCAGCACCCATCCCTCCACCAGTGCCCCATTTCCACCACCAATGTACCCCACCCTTCCTGCACATCCCCAGCCTGCCTCAATAGCAGGTACCCCAGTTTCCTCTCTTTCTCTCTCTCTCTCTCTCTCTGTCTTTGCATCTCGCTCCCTCTTCTTTTTACACATTGTGGCTAGTCCTGCAGATATTTAGAGTTTATCACTTAAGTCTCTTTGTGTATATTCAATGGTGAGTTTTAATATGCCATTACTACTTCACACATTTAGTAAAACACTGGTATCTATTTATATCCTATTAATGAATGCAGTCATTCTATATCTGTCCTTTTTCTTCTGACTAATTTCACTCAGCATGATAGTCTCCATGTCCTTCCATTTGCAGGTAAATTTCATAATTTCATCCTTTCTGACAGCCGCATAGTATTCCATAGTGTAGATGAACCACAGTTTCTTTAGCCAGTCCTCTGTTCTCGGGCATTTAGGTGTTTCCAGATTCTAGCTAGTAAATAGCTCAGAGATGAATAAAGAAGTACAGATAGTGTTTCTGCTATGTGTTTTTTGGTCTCTCGGGTATATTCCCTGGAGTGCTATTGCTGGATCAAATGGGAGCTCAATATCCTAGTTTTCGGAGGAATGCCCATATTGTTTTCCAAAAGGGCTGGACCAGCTGGCACTCCCACCAACAGTGGATGAGAGTCCCTTTTTCCCCACATCCAATCCAGCACCGGTTGTTCTTGCTGTTTTGGATGTTTGCCAGTCTCTGTGGTGTGAGATGGTACCTCATTGTTGTTTTGATTTGCATCTCCTGATGATTAAAGATGAAGAGCACTTTTTCATATGCCTTTTGGCCATTTGAATTTCTTCTTTTTTGGAAGCTTCTGTTCATTTCTTTCTCTCATCCACAAGTCAATCAACATAATACATCACATCAACAAAAAGAAAAATAGAAACCATATGATCATATCAATAGATGCAGAGAAGGCATATGACAAGATTCAACACCCGCTCATGTTAAAAGCTCTCCGTAAAATGGGGAATGAAGGAACCTTCCTCAAGATAATACAGGCCATCTACTACAAGCCCACAGGGAGCATCATTCTCAATGGGGAAAAACTGAAAGCCTTCCCCTTAAGATCAGGGGACAAGAAAAGGCTGCCCACTCTCACCACTTCTATTCAATATGGTATTGGAAGTACTTGCCATAGCAATCAGGGAAGAAAAAAGACATTAAGGGCATCCGGATAGGAAGGGAAGAAGCCAAGTTGTCACTATTTGCAGGACATGATATTATACCTGGAAAACCCGAAACTCTCTACCAAGAGGCTCCTAGAAATAATACATTCCTATAGCAGAGTGGCACGGTACAAAATCAATACCCAAAAGTAAATGGCCTTCCTATATGCAAACAGCAAAAGGGAAGAAAGGGACATTAAAGAAACTATCCCATTTACAATTGTGGCGCAGAAAATCAAATACCTAGGAATCAGTTTGACAAAGAATGTAAAGGATCTCTGCAAAGAAAACTACAAAACATTACTTCAGGAAATAAAAAGAAGACCTGAGGAAATGGAGACACATTCCCTGCTCATGGATTGGAAAGATTAACATTATCAAAATGGTAATACTCCCTAGAGCTTTATACAGATTCAATGCGGTCCCTATAAAGATACCCATGATGTTCTTCAAATAAATTGAACAAACACTCCTGAAATTTGTATGAAATTATAAAACCCACGAATAGCTAAAGCAATCCTTGGAAAAAAGAAGATGGGAGGTATCACTTTCCCCAACCTCAAGCTCTACTACAGAGCAGTTGTAATTAAGACAGTGTGGTATTGGTATAGAGACAGACCCGTAGACCTATGGAATAGAACTGAATATCCTGAAACACACTCTCAAATATACAACCACTTAATCTTCGATAAAGAAGCAAAAAATATTAAGTGGAGCAAAGAAAGCCTCTTCAACAAATGGTGCTGGGAAAATTGGGCAGCTACATGTAAAAGAAATGAACTTAGAGCCCCATTTATTTGAAGTTTTGGACCCAGGAAACTACCTGGAAAAATTAAAATTCAAAAAAAGTGCTAAGGTGGAGGAGCATCATCCTTTCTCATTCTCTCTTGCCCTCCTCCTCCGTAACTACTATGACTTGTTCTTTAAATAGAGGGGAGGGAAATCAAAGCCGCACTTAAAGCATTTAGGTTAAGTTTTCTTGCTCCATTCTTAAGCCCCACTTAATCTCCCCCGGTTTCAAGTTTAAGAACAAATCTATTTTGATGTGTTCTAAATAATTTATGAGACACCACATTGGAAATAAACAGGTTAAAGGATAGTCCAGGTGTACTGGCCATTGCAAGCCCTACTGAAGACTGGGCTAAATGAAGTAAAAGATGACTTGCTTTGGAAAATAATGGTCACTTGCGGCTGCGCTGTTCATAAATAAATGCTGGATTTAGAGATGACTACAAGAATATGCTATCCGCATGGCAGAGCCTGGCAAGCTACCTGTGTCATATTTGTTATAACAAATACCAGTAACAATTATAGACCTCATTCCCATGACTTGATGGAATGGTTGAGGCTCTTATGTTCCTGGAGCAAGCAGGTGCCCTTGGGCTCTACTTGCATGAGACAGGACATAGGAGATGTTACTGGTGCCCTCCATCAAATTAGTGATGAACGGGAAGACAGTGATACTAGGTTACAGTCTCTAACATTAAAGTCTTCAGAAATGTAAAGATGTACTTCTAATATTTTTCTTTTAATTGAACAGTAATATAAGTTGAAATTGAAATTCTGGTTTATGGTGTTTTTCAGAGCAATAATTTTAATTATTGCTGATCCAGAGACAGGTATGCTGATCCAGAGACAGACATGGGGCAGAACTGCTATTTGTTCTTCCTGTGCCCAGCCGCTCACAAGGAGCCCAGGAGAAATGGCGGGTTCTAGCCCTGGCCCGCTACCCCAGCAGAGTCTTGCAACAAGCCAGACGACCCCCCACTCCATGAGGGCCTCCATTATCCACATCCGGGCTTCCCTCTCCTCAGAACTCCACCCAGCAGACCAGCCTATCACAGTCCGGTTCATTGAAATCCACCCTGCTGCAGTCTTTTTAATCTGGCCCAGGTATGCTGATCCAGAGACAGACATGGGGGTAGAATTGCTACTTGCTCTCTCCCTGTGCCCAGCCGCTCACAAGGAGCCCAGGAGAAATGGCGGGTTCTAGCCCTGGCCCGCTACCCCAGCAGAGTCTTGCAACAAGCCAGACGACCCCCCCACTCCATGTGGGCCTCCATTATCCACATCCGGCTTCCCTCTCGTCAGAACTCCACCCAGCAGACCAGCCTATCACAGCCCGGCTCATCAATAAATGCTGGACTTAGAGATAACTGCAAGTGTATGCTACCTGCACGGCAGAGCCTGGCAAGCTACCGTGTTGTATTTGATATGCCAAATACCAGTAACAATTATAGACCTCATTCCGGAATGGATTGAGGCTCTTTATGTTCCTGGAGCAAGCAGATGCCCTTGGGCTCTACTAGCATGAGACAGGACATATGGAGATGTTACTGGGGCCTGCTCGAGCAAATTGATGAACAACGGGAAGACAGTGATACAGTGATACAGTGAATTTTAATTGGATTAAAAGCAATATTATATATAATTCCATTAACAGTTTTCCTTCATTTTTTTATTGACTGGCCATGAATCACAAAGTTATAAGATTATTCATGATTAGGTTTCAGGTGTACAATGCTCCAGAAGTCATCCCTTCACCGTTGCCCTATTCCCTAACACAAATTTCCCCAATTTCCCTTCCCTACCATCAGTCTATCACTGTGGTAGGCACTTTAAAAATCCATTTAAAAATATTAATCACTGTGAAATACACAGTTCAAAGTTGTTCATGATTGGTCAAACAACATTCCAACACCCAACCTTTCATCAGTGTACATTCCATGTCACCAATGTCCTATTCCCTTCTGCCTCTCTTTCTCTCTCTCTCTCTCATTTTAGGCACTGTACTTTTGCAATACAGACACTAAAATGTTATTATGTAATATTGCTTTACCTCCTTTCAGCACTCAGTTCTTATCCAGAGTGATCATTTCCAATTATCATTTTCATAGTGCTCTCTTCCCTGTCCTAATTGCACTTCCTCACAACTTGTGTGAAGCTTCCATAACAGACCAGTGGTACATAACATCAGTATGATACTCTCCACATCTATCCGTTTATAAGCAAATTTTATAACTTCAGTTTTCCTGGTGGTTGAGTAGTATTCCATTGTGTATATATACCATAGTTTCTTTATCCAGTCTTCTTTTACTTGGGCACTTGGGTTGTTTCTAATTCTGGCTGTTGTGAATTGTGCTGCAATGAACATAAAAAGTGCTAATGATTTCTCTGCATCATGTGTTTGAGTCCCTAGAGTATATTCCTGGAGTAGTTTTGCTAATGGGGCAGGCACTTCTTTTTTATTTCCAAAATATTTTTATATATTGATGTCATGGTTTTATTATATAGTTTATTTAAAAGATACATGCAATTTATGACCATAGTTTCTTATACTCTTCTATTTTGTATATTTTTCCCTCTTGCACTAATTATTGAGAGTAATTGAGAACTGGTGAGATTTGATTTAATGATTAAAAATAATTTCTCAAGCTATAGATGCTTTCAGAATTCCTGACTAGGAATTCTGTGCCTGAGCTTTGGTTTAGTCTCATCCTTGTGTGAAATGTATGTGAAAACACCAATAATGGGAATGTAAAAGTTGTATTTGTGGAGTGTATATGTCAGGAAGTGAATGGATCCATCAAATAAAACCCTCTTGTATGTATTTTTTTTGAACCAGTGCAAAATTAGATGCATTTGAAAGAGTATTTGCCTAAAATCAAAACAACAATGAGATACCACTTTTCACCACAGAGACTGGCACATATTCAAAAGAGCAAGAACAACAAGTGCTGGCGTGGATGTGGGGGAAAAGGGGACACTCATCCATTGTTGGTGGGAATGCTGGCTGGTACAGCCTTTCTGGAAAACAATATGGACATTCCCTCCAAAGACTAGAAATTGAACTCCCATTTGACCCAGCCATACCACTCCTGGGAATCTACTCTGGGAAACCAAAAAATACGCAGTGGAAACACCATCCCTACTTTTATGTTCATAGCAGCATTATTCACAATAGCCAGAATCTGGGAGCAACCAGAGTGCCCGAAAATCGATGACTGGATAAAGAAGCTTTGGTACATCTACACAATGGAATACTATGCAGCTGTTAGGAAAAATGAAGTTATAAAATTTGCCTATAAATGGATGGACATGGAGAAGATTATGTTGAGCGAAATTAGCCAGAAGGAGAGAGACAGACACAGAATGACTGCATTTATCTGCATAACATAAATATATATGTACATATTAAGATA